>CATKHJ010060464.1:0-13220 GCA_949750685.1 Vernicia montana
GAACTATTAAAAGATTACGATTGTAAAATTTTGTATCACCTAGGAAAGGCTAATGTGGTAGCAGATGCATTAAGTCGAAAGTCAATGGGGAGCCTATCGCATATTACTGTAGCAAATAGACCACTAATAAAAGAGTTGAAAAAGTTAATCAGTCAAGGGTTGAAGTTAGAGATTTCACCAGAGCAAGGATTGCTTGCACAGTTTCATGTGAAATCTATTTTCAAAGAAGAGGTGAAGAACTCACAGAACCCAGATCCACACTTCATGAGTCTGATTAAAAAGGTGAAAGCTGGACAAATAACAGAGTTTAAAATTGAAAATGGAGTCTTGATGTATGGAGACTGACTATGTGTACCATATGTGAATGAGCTACGAGAGAAAATTTTAAAGAAAATGCATTATGCTCCCTATAATGTACACCCTAACGCCATGAAAATGTACCATGATCTTAAAAGTGTTTATTGGTGGCCGAGCATGAAGAAAGAGATAGCTAAGTTTGTGGCTTCATGCCTTACTTATCAGCAAGTGAAGTTTGAACACCAGAAGCCATCAGGATTGCTACAGGAGATCAAATTGCCCGAATGGAAATGGGAACGAATAGCTATGGATTTTGTAGTGGGATTACCAAGAACCTCCGGGGGATACGATTCAGTATGGGTAATCGTTGATCGATTAACGAAGACTGCTCATTTTCTGAAGGTAAAGACTACATATACGGTAGCTCAATATGCCCAAGTGTATCTAGATGAAATAGTTAGCCTCCATGATGTACCAGTATCTATTATTTCAGATAGAGGTCCTCAATTTACTTCTCGATTCTGGCAAAAACTTCAAGAGGCTTTGGAAACTCAGTTAGACTTCAGTATCGCTTTCCATCCGCAAACTGATGGTCAATCAAAACACACCATTCAGACATTGGAAGATATGCTAAGGATGAATGTCATGGATTTCAGAGGCAACTGGGATCGATATCTTTCCTTAATAGAGTTCGCCTATAACAATAGCTACCACTCCACCATTGGAATGGCACCATATAAAGCTTTGTATGGGAGGAAATGTAGATCACCCGTCTGTTGGATGAAAGTAGGGGAAAAAACACATAGAGGCACCTGACCTAATTTGGAAAACAATGGAAAAAGTGCCTATCATCAAAGAAAGATTGAAAACTGCATTTAGCAGACAAAAGAGCTACGTTGATCCAAAAAGAAAAGATATAAGCTTTGCAGTTGGTGATTACGTTTTTCTGAAAGTGTCTCTGATTAAAGGAGTTATGAGATTAGGGAAGAAAGGGAAACTCGCGCCAAGATATATCGGACCTTTCAAAATTCTAGATCGAGTGGGCAACATATCATATTGATTGGCTTTACCACCCAGTATGACCCATGTACATCCAGTGTTTCATGTATCTATGTTACGCAAGTACATTTTAGATCCTTTATATGTGCTACCATCGCAAGAGGTTGAGGTGGATCAAGATTTAACTTATGAAGAAATTCCAATTGCAATTGTAGATCGGGACATTATAACCCTGCGGAACAAGAAAATAATTATGGTTAAGGTACTGTGGTGAAACCATACAATGGAAGAATGCACATGGGAAAGTGAATAGCAAATGCAGCGACAATATCCTCAACTTTTCTAGGAATGAAGGTACGTTATAAATTATAAAATTTGGGACGAATTTTCTTTAAGGTTGGAAGAGTGTCACACCCCAGGATTTCGTTAGATCACTAGAAACCTAGAAAATAGGAAATTAGGAATTTAAAGATTTATGTGAAGTGCAATTAAGGGAATCGGGTTAGTATACGCGACATCGGTAGGATAGTGACTTTTAGGATTTTTCAGAAATTTTAACTTAAACAAAGTTACTAAGGACCTATCTAAAAATAATATTAGAATTCTAAATTAGAGACTAAAAATAATTTTAGACTTAAATTAGAGGATGTAGTAAAACTTTGGGAAAAAATGGGCAAAATCGTAATTTTCTTTAAAAATGTAATAATGATATTTGACAAAGTAAAAAAAAAATTAAAATGAAAAATACGTGTCAAAGGGGCCGGCCATGAAAATGGATTAATGGTGAAATTGTAGTCCAAAATTACACTTAAAAAATAAATCGAAAAGAAAAGAAAAAATATAAAATAATTGAACTTGGAAGATAAGGATTCATTATCTTCAAGTCTTCCAAATTTTCTTACAAAGGAAGAGGAAGAGAAAGAGAAAGGAAGAGAGAACTATAGAGAAGAATAAGAAGAATAATAGAAGATTTGAGGTAAGGTTATTAATTGAATTAGCTATTTCCATCTATATCTATGTATATTGTATGATGATTGTGTGATTAATTGTTGGTGTTGGTTGTGTGGTTATGTTGATTAAATTAGGGTGGAGGAAGGAATTTTGAAGTTTAGAAAAAAAAAGAATTGATAAAGGAAAAAGACCTAACTAAGATTGTTTTGGTGGAAATAAGTAAGAAATGAAGAAAGTAAAAGAAAAAAGTAATAAACTAAAGGAGACAGCTTTAGAGTTTAGAAAGTGCTGTAACTTGAGAAGGAAAATCGAATCATTTGGTGTACAAATTTGAAGGAAGTCAAACATAAAAATTGTAGTTTGATGTCTTTAGTTTATTTCTCTAGAAGTAAGTTTTAGCTAATTCTTGTTATTTTTGGAGATATGGGAAGAAAAAGAGAAACTACTTCCTGCAGACTTACCTTGAGATTCAAGGAAGTTTGAGGTCAGTTTCAGGTATCTTAGGATAGGAATTTGAAGATGACTAAAACATAAGAAATGGACCTTAATGTGTCTTTTAGATGATGTAAAAATTTCAGAGCAAAAATTAAAGTACGTTAGGAAATATATTAAAATTTCTAAACTGTGATAGGATATTTAGACTGGCAGGATTCTTGATATTTTAACCCTTGAATTGGATAACTTTGGAGGTAGAAACAGGTTGAGGTAAAAACTAATGAAATGTATCCTTATAAGTCTAGTTTCATTGAAAAAAAAATTATCTTAAATGGAATTTTGTAGCTGGAGTTATAGTCAAAAGAGTGTACTGAACTCTTGTGAAACCTAGGATTCAAAATTTAAGAGAATTTAGAACATAACTTTTGGGAATTACCGGAACTCATGGAGGGGAATATATTAGGATTTGATCAAATTTGGAATTAAATTAATTGGAATCTAGGCTATCTTAAAAATAATAATTATGAACTAATTATCTAAGTTAACAAGTAAATAAACATCATTATTTGATATTAACTTTTACATAAATATTTGTAATATGTAGAAGGTGAGGAAGAATTTGAAAACGAAGGAGTTGAAGAGGAATATCAATACTTTGGAGCGTAACAAAGAAAGGTGAGTATATATTAAATTTCCCAGCACATAGCCATTCTATTTTGAATATGTGAATTGTACTTGGTTATTTGATCTTGAAATTGATAAGTTATCTCTGTTTACCTTTGAAACTTTGAACCCCTAATTGATTCTCTATATGTGCAAATGTTATATTTGATTGGAAACCTGACTTAAGTCAAAAAAGCAGAAATTCCCTTCTTTCGGTGAGGGGATCACCAAACTCTGTGCACAGTGACTTGAATCTTGCTAGGAGATATTTGAACGCCCTAGTCACAAGGCCTAGCTAACCTTGTGCCTTAATATGTAACATGAAATCTATGAGTCTCGCAGTAATATTTTATATGAGAATTGTGAATTTAATTCATAGGAAATTTGTTTATAATTTTTGTTGAACCATTAAATGTATTGATTTAGAAATTTGTTGATTACCTATTGTGTTAACCCATTGAACCAATGATTCTATTGATGCATTCCAATTGTTGTGCCAGGTTATTTATTATATATTCACTGAGATTTAAATTTCACCCATTTTCCTTTTTTTTTTTTTTTTTTTCAGGTTAGTGGATTCACAGCGCAAGCACTCTTCTTCACTTGCCGCTGGAGTTTTAGCTGATATTTTGTACTGGTTATTTGAATATAATACAGAAATGTATAGTAAGAATTTGTAAATGTGATTATATATGGTGATGTACAACGGTATTATCTAGTAAATTCATGGTACTTAATTAAACATAAGTGTGATATGGTATATGAATATAAATGACTAGACAAAATATAACAAATTAAATTAGTAAAGTGTAATGGCGATTGGGAGCTAGCTTATACTTTAAATGGAGTTGAGGATATAAGGTGGTAATATTGGAAGTGTTCTGTTTTCCTTGCAGGTTTTATCTTGGGGAGATGTGAATGTACTCCCGGTATACCGCCGGAGTTACATTTGTATTCTAAAAAGAGTTAGGTTCTATGGGTTTTCAGTGGTATATGCCTACCCATGCCCTAAGACCATCCATTCCAAAAGTAGGATGTGAAAATTATTTTGACATTTTTGCCTGAAATTTTACTGGTGATTTAGGGCTTTAGGTTGTGAAATAATGAATTTAAGCCAAAATTAATGAATTTCAATACATGAATTTAACTTCTGTATCTTATTTGTAGGTGTCACCATGGCCTCGTCTTCTCTAATGCCTTCACTAGTTCTTATATATGCTTCTCTCACTTCTACCGATGTACTCACTAGGTAAATCAATTTGCAATCAATCTCTCCCCTATATTTTCACATACTAATGACTTTTCTAAAAGGTCCCTGCTTCTTCAATACCTATGATATTGATGTGGAAACACTAAATTCCTTATGTATAGCTGCATATTCTTATACTCTTCGTTTGGATGAGCTGCTCATCAGTAGACCATTCCATTATGCCCCTTCCATTGGCTGATCTAAGTCCTGATCAAAATTAAATGGAGAGTGGACCCTTTAGATCACCAGATTGGCACACTTCTACAAGGAGGATTGGAACAAATTGGGCATCCAACAGCTAATCACCATGAGCACCTATGGAATCATTGCCCAAGATAATCTCCTTTCTATTGCACTACAGTTATGGTGCAAGAGTCTGAATTCCTTCATCTTCCCCATTGGATTTGCCTCCTTAACTGATAACTCTATTTTCTTAAAGTTATTTTACTTGTTTAAACTCAAATTTTGGTTCAGTTCTTAAGGATTTAATAATATTATTACTTATTTTGAGAAATAAATAATTCTAACAATTTATAAATAAATTATAAATATTTTTAGTATTTTATTTTATTTTGCAGATCAAAATGATATTAATGATGCAGACGATGATGTCATGATATTAATGATGCAGGCGATGATGTCATAATATTAATAATGCAGGTAATGATGTCATAATAATAATGATGTAGGCAATGATGTCATGATATTAATGATGCAAACAATGATGTCATAATAATAGTGATGCAAGTAATGATGCAAGATGGTAGAAAAAGAAGATGAAAATTATCTATAAATAGGCATTACCACCCCTCCTTCAGTTTATCATTCAAGCATTCAATCAATTAGATAGATTTGTATTTTCTTAGTTTCATTTTTTTTTATTTTCATTTTGTTCAAAAAGAGAAGTTTTGGAGCTCGTGTACGTCAAAAATTGTATCCCAAAAAGAGTTCTTTTTAAACTTTTATTCTTCAATTCAATAATAAGTTGTTATTATGTTTTCTATTAGTTGATAGTTAATTTAATTGTTTCTTTCTTCTTAACTATGAGTAACTAAATTTTTTATCTATGATTTAGATGTAATCTCTTGATTTTCCTATGATTATCTTTGTTTGATTGATTTTGTTTTGATTATTGGAATTAATCTTTTATCTTAGAATTTAATGCTTGTAAATAATTGATCACTATTTACATGTTTAAAGATATTATGTGAAGTAGCGAGAGTGAAAGTATAATATTAGTTCATTGAAATATTAGACCTAGGAAATGTGTTGCTTAAAGATAAGAACACTCCTTTGTGATTAATTAACGGATTTCCATAAAACTTAATGGGTTTGTATTAATTGCTCGTGATAACGAGAGTAGACATAAGATTAATATAAATACTTGTATTGTGTCTTGAGAGATAATATTATATAATTTAGGGAAATCTAATCATTAATTCCAATGAAATGAAACCAATCTATAAAACATAGAAAAGTCATAAGTAATCAACTGATGAAGTCTAAATCCTAGGTATTTTTCATATATTGAATTTATCTTTTAATATTTGTTTTTATTTTATTCTTTATCTTTACTAAATTGATATTCTAAATAATAGAGTAATTATAATTTTAGTGCTTGACAATACCTTCCCTGTGGAATCGATACTCTACTCACATACTATTACTTGTCCTAATGGAACTCCTCTTAGAAGTACGGTATGCCATAGTGTTTCAAATAGAATTCTATGCCAATCCCTAAGATTCCCTTCCAACATTTTTTCAAGAATTCCAATTAACACCTTGTTGGAGGTCTCTGCTTGTCCATTGGCCTGAGCATGGTAAGGAGTTAAGCTAGTAATTTGATTCTATAGTCCTCTGTGAATGTCTTCACTTGATCCCCAGTGAACATTATCCCCTGCTCTGTAGTAATAGATTATGGAATGCCATAACGATGAATAATCTGCTCCTTGATGAATTGTATCACGTTTGCTTGTTCCACTTTCTTCATAGACATAGCTTTAACCCATTTAGTAAAATAGTAAGTGGCCACAATAATTAAAAAAAAAAATGGCCTTTAGATGAAGCAAGATGAATCTTACTAATTAGATCTATGGCCCATCCATAAAATAGCCATGGTTTCACTATGGAATGGAGTTCCCTAGCAGGAACTCTTTGTATACTGTCATATTTATGACACTACTGATATCCCTTAGCATAAGTGATACAGTCCCTCAAGATAGTTGGCCAATAATAGCCATGTCTCCTGATGAGCCATCTCATATTCACTCTAGCCTGGTGAGCACCACATACCCCTTCATGCACTTGTTGCATCACTTTTAACGTAGCTGGCATACTTAGGCATCTCAACCGTAGACCATCAAATCCTTTTCTATAAAGATCACCTTCTAACAAGATATAGTTATGTGCATGTACTTTGATTATGTATCACATTCTTTTGCTTGGATTGTTAAGGTATTTCTTTAGATCTACTCTCTAGTAATGTCTGTATTAAGCACATCAACTTGAATGCCTCTTTTTGTTATTGATGGATGTGTTCTCTTCTGCACTAGGATGAGTTTGTGAGTCAATTTTTCAGAGATCTTGACTCCATAGGCTATTTGTGCCATTTCATCAGCCTCCCAATTCTCCTCCTTAGGAATGCGTAGAAATGTAACTTTCTGAAAAGAATTAGTCAATTGAATAGCAGCAGTGTAATAAAGTGCTAGGGAAATACTATTTTCATTTGTATTCCCTTATAAGTTGTCTTAAAACTAACTGTGAATCACCCATTACCAGTATCTCTTTCGTTCCTAGCTCTTATAGAATCTCCAAGCCGATCACCAAGGCTTCATACTCAGCCTGGTTGTTAGTACACTCAAACTCTAGGTTAAGTGACATTGATATTTTAGCACTAGTGGGTGATGTGATCACTATCCTTGCCCCTGCAGACTTTTTTGTACTTCAGCCATCAAACTTCAAAATCCATGGCTTAGTCTCAATGCCATAAACTTATAACTCTGTAGCTGTTGTTTCACTTAAGATCTCCAAGGGTGGGTGATCTGCAAGAAAATTTGCAAGAGCCTGCCTCTTCACAGATTTCTGTGGCAAATAGATTAGTATAAACTCTATTAAAGCTAAAGACCATTTACTTACTCTCGTAGTGAGTAATGGCCAGTTGAGCATATACTTAACCAAGTCCGTTTGAGATACCACATAAATTCTGGACTTTATTAAATAATTTCTAAGTTTAGTACAAGCAAAAAACAGAGTTAGACAGAGTTTTTCAATAAGAGAATATTTTACCTCCATAAGAGACAACACCCTACTTAGGTAGTAGATAGCCTGCTCATGGCCTACAAAGTTGTCTTGAGCTAACAAACATCCTATAGACTCATTTATGGCTGATAGATATAGCTTCAATGGAAATCCCTCCCTAGGTGGCATCAGTACAAGAGGGTTGGACAAGTACTGTTTGATCTTGTCAAAAGCATGTTGATGGCGCTCTTCCCATATAAATTCCTCAGGCTAATATTTGTCTTTTTTTTGTTTTCACTTTCTTCTTTGCCCTTTTAAAAAATTAAAAATTGATTAAAGAAGAAAATGAAAAATAAAAAATAAAAGAACGTGTGAAAGAAACCTCTAAGAAGAATTTGTTTTGACATTGACCAATCCTTTGTTGGAGTTTTAAAGGTGGATTTTATGGTTATTTTGTTTTAAAACAAAGTAACTTATTTTGTTTTATATGACCAATAGGATAGTAACAAATAATAAATATAATTATTATATTTAAAATATTATAATTAAATTAACCTGATATTACAGGTTACCAATTAAAATGAAAAATGTTAAAATGACTAAAGTTAGTATTATAAATTTATGCACCTATAAATTTTACGAAAAAATAGTTTAATTTATGAAAAATTATAAGAATATTGTAATTTTTTGTAAAATAGCATTTTTTCGTAATTACGAAATTATTTTTCTTTTTCGTTAATTTAGAACATTTTTCGTAAAATTATCATTTTGCACAAAATAAATCATATTTTCGTAAAATTAAAACTTTTTTCACAATTAAAAAGAATTACGAAAAAATAATTTTATTTACTAAAAAATATAAGAAGATTGTGATTTTTCGTAAGAGAGCCATTTTTTTCATAATTATGAAATCATTTTTCTTTTTCGTTAATTTAGAAATTTTTTCGTAAAATTATTATTTTGTACAAAATAAGTTATATTTTTGTAAAATTAAAATTTTTTTCGCAACTAAGAAGAATTATGTAAAAATGGTCTAATTTGCAAAAAAAAAAAAAATAAATAAGAAGATTGTGATTTTTCGTAAAAGAGTCTTTTTTTCGTAATTACTAAATTATTAATTTTTTTTTTGTTAATTTATGAAATTTTTCGTAACTTGTTGATTTACATAAAATGAGCCAAAATTTTATAAAATCATAATTTTTTTCGTACCTAATAAGAATTACGAAAAATTCTTTTAATATACGAAAAAATATAAAGAAAATGATATTGCAAGATAGCAATTTTTTTGTAATTACGAAAAATTTTGTTATTTTTTCGTTAATTTAGCTACTTGTTCGTAACTTGTTAATTTACACAATAAGAGCCAAAATTTCATAAAATCATAATTTTTTTTACAACTAATAAGAATTGAGAAAAAATTTCGTAATATACGATAAAGTATAGAAAGATTATAATTTTTCGAAAGATATCAATGTTTTCTTTATAATTGTGAATAAAATTATTATTATTTTTTTTTTTTGTTAATTTAGCTATTTCATTTGTAACTTATTGATTTACACAAAATAAGCCAAAATTTTCGTAAAATCATAATTTTTTTCGCAATCTGTTTACATAAAATTGTTGATTTATGCAAAATGAGTAATTTTTTTTTATAAAATTACAATTTTATTTATAAGTATGAAAATTAATTTTTTTTTTAATGAAATTTTACCAATTTTGTTAATGTAAGGTATACATTCAAATTTTGTATGAAAAATTGATGATTGATGATAGATATAGTTTTAGTGGAAATCCCATCCTAGATAGCATCAGTATAAGAGGGTTGGACAAATACTGTTTGATCTTCCCATATAAATTTCTCAGACTAATATTTTTCTTTCTTTCACCAATATTTATCTTTCTTTGTTTTCACTTTATTCTTTGCCCTTTTAAAAGTTTAAAAATTGATTAAAGAAGAAAATGAAAAATAAAAAATAAAAGAACGTGTGAAAGAAACCTCCAAGAAGATTCTGTTTTGACATTGACCAATCCTTTGTTGGAGTTTTAAATACGTTAGTTAATAACATTTAAGACCACTTGTCACTTCTTTTCTTTTAGTTTGTTTTTATTTTCATAAAGATACTCTATATTAAATTTTAAAAATAAAATAAAGATATTTATCCATTGAATTTTATGATTAGAAGGTTTTCCTTAAAAAAGAAAAAAGCTTAAATTTAAATTTTTAACAGAAATAGAAGTAAAGCTAAGGGTCTCAATTGAGAATCCTTTTATTGTTAAAAGAAGAAAAAAAAAATGAAAATCCTCTTGAAGAAATTAAATTCAGTAATTTATATTGTCAATGATTAGTCACAATATTAAAAACAATTGTGATAGAAAATTAATACTAATGAAAATATCATATATTGTTTTTTAAATTTAATTTTTAATTTGATACGTCTCTCCCCTTCCTTTATAACTACATTATAAAGAAATATTTAATTTTCAATTTTAGGTATTAGGAAAATTCATTTTAATTAATGTCTAACAAAATATTTTTTTAGTATATGAAAAAAAATTTATAAAGAAAAAAGTTATCATAGTATGAACTTTTAAATTTTTGCATTGTAAGCTAAACATTCAATGGTTAAACACTTGGCATATGTAAATGTATGCATAGTATATAATTAGTTATTTTGGTCAAAATTAAGGATGTCTTAAGATTATATTTGGTTCACGGAATAAAATATATAAGGAATAGAATAACTATTCCTAAGAAATATAATAGGTTAGGAGTAGAATAATTATTCCAATTTTAAAATTTGGTTCATAGCATAAAATAATTATTCTATTCATGTAAATAATCATAATATCCTTATAAATTAATTTCATTATTAATATTAAAATTGAATATAATTTTATTAAATTTTATTTAAAAAATAATTTAAATGTATAATAAATAAAGTTTTATTTGACTTATAATTTAAAAAAAATAAAAAAATATTTTTTAAATTAATTTCTTATTCTATTTACTCAAATTTTTTTTGCAAAAAATTGATCAAAGAGTTAAAATTTCAAAATAAACAATAATATATATATAATAACATAGCCTAAGAGTTTTCATGGAGTAATTCCCATTCTTTGATACGTATTTAAATGATGAACTGTGTCATATTGTTCCAATCCTAGAAGTATTACTTGGTAAGAAGTTAGATCTTGTGTGAGAAAAAGCAATCCCATTACACAGTTATGACTTATGAAGTGGCCAAGACCAGTTGTGTTTCTACAGGTATTAGTCTGGATCAACTTTTCAAAATTACGTTTTAACAAGTTTTCTCAGGACAATGGCACTTGTTAAAAGATAACTATTGTATTTATTACAAATATTTCTTAAGGTGAAAAAACTTAAAAGTTATTAGAAAAACCATTTTATTTATTTTTTAATTTTTTAGATGAAAACTTTTATTATTTTTTGTATACTAATTTGAAAAAAAACTAAAAAATATAACTTTTTCGAAACTATAATTTGCAAAACTTCAAATATTCCAAAAACAGCTTACCAAAAGCTATCTAATCGCTATAACAGAAAAGCACTAAAGCAATTGGAAGCATAAAAGCACTTGGAACTTAAACCATTACCATTCTTAGATGAGATCTGAACAGTTGACTTGATACCAACTTTTAGATTTACATACACAAGAAAACGAAAAAGTTAGGTTCATGGACTTTGTATCTATTTCCCTGCATATTCAAAGTTGTTCAAGACTTCTTGCCCTTCCGGCCGCCTTTTCTTTTTTTATTTTTCTTGGACTTACTATTTCCTTTTCCTGTTTGATCAATATTTTGATTGCTGCCTTGATTTTCAGAAGCAACATTAGCCTGCAAAGCATCAATCTTTTCCTTCCCAGAATTGCAACTTTCCTTAGACTTGCTGTCATTATCTTCCTCGTCGCATTTGCCATCCAATGCAATGCTAATCTTTGATGCCTCACTTTTTAAGTTTTGATCTTTCTGTGAGAACATCTTACTCAGGAAAGGTTCCATTCTTGGCCTTCTTGACTGCAACTTGTTGAGAAGTTCTCTAATTTTTGAGTTGCCATTCTCAAGTTTCACCTCACTGAAGAAAATGCATATTAATCATTGTCCAATATAATAATATGCAAAGGTAAAGCTTTCATATAAAATGAGCTGCACCTCTTCCTTAATGCTGTCTTAAACTATGTAACTGTGGATATTACAAATTTACAATCTAGCATCATTTACTCAAGCTTCAAAGAACAATTTTCAGCCAATGAGCTAGTAGCTAAGTGGTTGAGTGCTTGCCTCGTAATACAGGCTGTCAGGGTACTAACCCTGACAACCTTTAAAAGAATTTCTTTTGTACATAAATAGAAAATGAACAATTTTCAACTGTTTCTTTAGGGCCAATGCTCAGTAGGACTCTGATTGAATTAAATTGAGCAGTAAATTTTAAGGTAACTTAAAGACTTGCCTATCATCGAGGGAAAAATGAAGGAAAATGAATATAATAGACAGTTGGGGTTTACAGAATAGATCACAAAGTTTAAACTTACCTCACATCTAATGCAGCATATAGTAGCTTCAATTCATCAAGCATGCTTGCAGCTTCTTTAAATAGACTTTCATTTTCAAAATCAGAAGTGCTCTTCTCAGGGAATCTGCCATCAGCACTTAAAAGTTGAATAACTTTCTCTATGGCTACCTGAAAAATAAAATGACAACAAGATAAGCTTTAATGGATCAAAATTCTCATCTGATTACATGCTTCATGATTTAGTGAGAGACAAGAGAGGGAAAAGAATTTCACATTACCTTCACGTTAGGATCATTCATTCCATGATTCATTGATTTTGAAGTTTCAAATAGTTCCCAAATTTGGCCAAGGCACAAAGGAAGGCCAACTTTACATTTTTCCTTAGTGTTTGCATTCCCATCTGGGACACAACTGATAACTGAAGATGAATCGGTAGTGCCCACTGCAACTGCCCCTCTGTGATCTAGAGCAGCTTCATTTATCCTTGGAAATAAGTCTCCAAATATATTCTCCTTGCTATAATTGACCATCTTCACAAAAATGGCATTTGGACAGGAATTTCTTGGATTATATTTACACAAATTAACAATTACCAGAGGATTGCCCATCTTCTTAAATGCTTCAGCTAACACATTTTCATCTAAATAAAGAGAATCCCGCTTCCTTCTTTTCTTAAGGGCATCACAAAAATCCCTTGGCAATTGTTCGGTGATGTAGTTCTTTCCCAGTAAGTCATGAAGCATGTCTCTGCACAACCCAAAGTTCAAATAAAGCAAACATGTAATCACAACCAATCTCAACACCACAACTGCATAGCCATCCTTCAAATTTGTGTGACATTTTCTGACCCACTCCATT
>CATKHJ010060482.1:0-28636 GCA_949750685.1 Vernicia montana
GTAGAAATGAAAGATGATGAATCTTTATCTTCCAAACTTACTTATTTATATTTTTCCTTTTCTTTTTGATTTATTTAATTGTCATCAAATTTTGGCAATCCTTCATCCCTTTGATGGCCATCACATGGCCATCCACTTGACACATATTTCCCTTTTTTTTTATTTTTTTTAATCAAATATCATAATTATCTCTCTTTAGGAAAAATTACCATTTAACCCCCTTTTTAATCAAAGTTTTCCTATACTTCCTAATTCAAATATACAAGTATTTTTAGTCTCTAATTTAGGTTTCTAATATTATTTTTAGATAGGTCCATATTAATTTTGCTTAAGTTAAAATTCCTGAAAAATATAGCAAGTCACTATCCTACCGATTTTGCGATTACTAACCCAATTCCTTAATTGCACACCACGTAATTCTGTAAATTCTTAATTTTCCAGTTCTAGGCTTCTAGTGATTTAATAAAGTCCTAGGGTGTTACAGCCACCTTATTTAGATTGGGAAAAAAATTAAGGAAAAAACTCAAATTGACTCCAATTAATATCCCAAAGGAAAAAGATCACTAGCCTCGAAACCAAAAAGGATTCGGGGACTAGGTTTTCGGTTCATTTTAATTAGTTTAGCACTTAATAAAATTGTGACCTTGAAAATTGATTTCATGAATTATGTACAATATAATAAATGCTTGATTATGTAAATAAATGAAATAAGGAGGAAATAAAAGAAAGAGAAAAATAAGTTAAAGTTACAATAAAAATCCAAATTAGGGGGATACCTCCTTTAGCTCTTATGGTTCTAGGGAAGTCACACATTCCCCAAACTAATCCTAATAAAATCAATGTAATAAAAGAAATTAAATTAAAGTGAAGAAGGTGATGGGGAGAGAAGTTTGTTAGTTTTAGTTGGATTCGATACTTGGACCAAACATGTCTGTGTATCCCTTTGAATGGGAATCAGAACCCACGCAGTTCTCCCTTCCTATGAAGGGGTTTTAGTATAGCCTTTTATCATGTTTTGATTGATATGAGAGTTGAGTTGATTGATTGATTGGATTGATTTTAATTAATTACCAGGTTGAATTAATTATTTCAGACTTTATTTAACTAACTTAAGTGAATCAATTTAAGAGAGTCGGGAGTAGGAGAGAAAAGAATTAGGCAAGGAGCCCAAAGGGGAAGAAGAGAATCCCAAGGAGGGAAAAATAAATATGGAAAAGGAAAAGGATGCTTACCTTGCGCTCGTGCGACTTTGAGATGAAGGAGACTTGTCTCAGTCGGCAACAGACTTGCCTCAGATGGCGAGAAGCTTTTGACTTGACGAGTCGGCTAGGAATGTCACAACTCAACTCGCTTTGCAAAGCAAAAATAAAATAAAATGAGAGAAAATTTAAAACTATAGAGCTTGTTCCTTGGTGGACCAAGTTTATGGGGATGGTTCGCTTGATGCAAAGGCTAATCAAGCAAGTCAAAAGGTTTCTAAATGTCTCAAACTAAGTGGGGGAGGCCTATATATATAAGGGAGAGGCCTGGGGATGAATTCCTGCACTTTCGATGTGGGAAAAATAGATTTTAGAGTCGCGACCGCATGGAAGGTTTGTGATTCTGCAAAGGGAACAGCACAGGCCTTGTGTGGTTCTGCAGCGCCTCTTCACTAGTTTTCATTGTTTTGGCCCGTTTCTTATCCATTTTTCACGATTCCAATTGCGTTGTACTCCATATTCAATCCCGGATGATCTGAGGATCGTTCAGAGGCCTGAGGGATGAGTCCTGGGTCCCAAGGCTCTGTTTTTCAATTTTATAGTTTTGATAATTTTGGGTGATTTCAACTTCCGAAAATCTGTTTACCGAGCTTAGGAGCTTCTAGGGTTCAAATGCATATTGGAGGGTCCAAAATTAAAAGTTCACAATGGGCTACAAAATTTTTAAGGATATCAAAATACACATAAAGACTAGGCACAAGGAACATTTCAATTCAATTCAACTAACTAGGAAAATACCCAATCATCCACTGCCTTTCATATAACAGAACAAGCCTAAATTATCACATTCACACATTGTTATCATTGTAGACTAATCCAAATTATTTAGAGTCGAAAATTCTGGTTTAAAAAATGGTAATGAATTTCCCAAAGTTCAACAATTAAGATTTTTCTTTCAAGTAAACTATAATAGAAAATAAATAAAACAAAGCAATTAGAGATCGTACCTGAAAATTTAGAAATTGGGAAATCGTACTTTGATCAATGATGAACGGCGCATAATCGGTCCTGGAAAGGAGAATCAGAATTGAAACCCATTGATGTGAAAGAGTTCAAGTGCACATCTATGAACAACGCGATGAAGTCGCGATCTGCTTAGGCTTGTACGACGAGCTTCGACAGTTATTGTAGGGACTGGAGCTATGACAATCATCCGCGAGGTATGTCAGCAGTAGAAACTTTGTTGTTGGTCAGGTCTCGGTCAAGAATGACCTTGGTAGTGGCAAGCTTTTGATCGATAATAGAAACATAAGCTCAGGTGTGATCTTCGATGAATAGCGAGTCGCTAACTGGTGGTGAACGGCGGATGGACTCAACCAACAATGATGTGACGAACGAGATGGAGCTGGATTGTCAAAGATACTGGTGCTAGGCTTCTTCTCCGAAGCCGTCGAACCATGCTTAGAAGCGACAGTAGTGTTTTTATTGAAGGGTTTTGGCCAAGATTAGCTTGGCAGTAATCTGGTGAGGCGAGGTAGCAATACCTTGGCTTGCTACCAGGTAACAGGTAAGCCCAAAAGCTTGTTAAGGTGGTTTTTGGCCAAGATCTCTCTTGGCAGTAATCAAATGAGGCTAAGGTAGTGAAACCTTTGCCTTAGACACTGCTGACAATGCAGATTATGGTCTTGGGCTCTGATCAGCAATTGCCGATTTGAAAAATAGATCTTCAAAAATAATTTAGAAGAATGAATTTGTATTGATAACGTGTTGTAAATCGGCTTATTAGCACAACAGATTAAATATAATAATAAACATATAAAGCAATAAAATAAAGAGAAGAGACAGAGAAAATATGTAGAGATAAAATGGGCTCAAACTCTTATTATTATATTAACCCTAACTTTCCTTATATATAAGAATAATTAAGGTTTGGAGATATATAATATTACTGAAATAGTTTTACACTATAATCTTTTTAAAATATATATTAAAAAATATTTAAAAAATATTCACATATAATAATTTATTTATAACATTTATATCATATATGTTTATTATTTTACTTTTATTAAATGTATAAATTTATTTTAAAAAATTATTTAATTCATATATGATAAGATAATACCTAATAAAAATGAATTTAAAAATTAAGTAATAAGAAAAATAAAATATGTAAATAGGTCCGCCCGAACTCAACCCTAAATTTATTGTGAGCATTAAGCCGAGATTGGGCTAAAGTTTTGCTAAAATAATTCGGGCAAAGCTTAGTTTAGAAGAAGAAGAAGTCTATTTGTGAAGCTTTTGTTTGATTGAGGTACGTTCTCTCTAGACCAACAAATCTGATCTCTGTTTTTTTTTTAAATTCCTGATATGGGTTTTGATCAGAAATAATTCTTCTCTTGTTATTTTGATTCTTCCATCATTCGTTTTCAACAAATTTAACCTAACAAATTTAAATTTCATTCTAAGTGTGGCAAATCTTAATTTTTTCTATCTGAATATTTTAGAATTTGGATGTGTTTTGCTTGCTTCATTTTGAGTTTTAACCTAATATTTCGTGAATTTGGAATTTGGGTTTTGCTTGCTTTAACTGAATCAATTGTTTAAGATAAGCTGTTGATCTTTCTCTGTTTAGATGTCTGGAGAAGAGGAAGAAAATGCTGCTGAGCTCAAAATTGGAGATGGTAAGGACACACCCACATTTTAAATTATAAATTATATCTAAAGCCAATTATATTTTGAAGGAAAAAATTTGAAAGGAAAATAAAAATTTAACAATTAGGAAAAATTGTGAATCCCTACCTTGGATTTAACCTAGAAAGAGTGATCTGATTGAATAAATATCATATCTTTTATGTGTATTTGGTTTGTATTTGATAACCCTTAACAATTCTCCTTTGGTTTAAACGGTAATTCAACAACAGTAACCCTAACTCTATACCAAATTAGCAATGGTGTCAATTGAACCAATCATACTTCCTTGTTAATGGTGTGTATTGAATATATATGAGAAACTAGTTACGTTGGATTTTGATATGCTCTTGGTGTGGAAGTGTTGAAGTATATTACATCAAACTAAGTTAAATAGAATATTTTATTTTTGCACTGCACACTCGCATTGCTGGAATAGTCACTTTTGCTCTTCGAGTACTGAGTTAATTTGTTGGAAGCTTCATCTGTGTTTCTTGATATTTGAGATTGGATTTACCCGAGGATAAAACCTATATGGTGATTGTTTTTCCTCCTTCCAGAATTTTTGAAGGCCAAGTGCTTAATGAATTGTGAAGTAGCATTAATTCTTGAACATAAATATGAGCAGCTTCAGCAGATGTCTGATGATCCAATGCACCAAGTCTCTCAGTAAGTAATATACTTATTTGCTGGCATGATTTTCATTGTTTATGTCTCACATACAGTGCAGTGAGGACATTGTCTTAAGTCTAGCTGATTGATTTGGTTTGGTAGTAACTTGTTGCAGGGTTTTTCAAGTTTACAAAATCATTGTTCTCTACTTGTGTAGTTGTATTGCTAGGTGGCAACTTTCTCAAACAAAGTAGCTGAAACTTTTAGGGTTAACCTGTATTGACAGCCTCAGTTTCCAGTTTCTATTAATGATGAATTACATAAATTCAGACCTATGAGAGTTAAATGAGGAGTAATCAGTGACCCTGCAAAACATAGGCTCCACAGAAAAATGATATTATTAACCACTGCATTCATGTTGTAGTTATCTTGATCATCTTCACAATGTTTGTAGAGTTTCTTTTGCATCATTGTTAGAATTTCTATTGAGAAAATCACTATTGTTTTTAAGGTAAATTTAACAGGTTTTAGTCATTAAAAATTTTAAAACAATCGAACTGTTTTTCTGTAAAATCTAAAAGGATTCATTTCAAAACAGTAGTTTCCAGTCTCAACACTAAACAGACTAATAGTCATGTTCCCAAGCTATTCGTAATTCCTGATTGTATATAGCTATGATAATTGATAAACTAATAGTTGCAGAGGTAGAGGGGGGTTGGGGGGGAGGCGGGGCTTCCATGCATTGTTTTCTTTCCACATTTTACTATGTCCTTAAAGTTATTGTCAGAATGAAAATAAGCAAGTCAGTGAAGATAGATGGTATAAAAAGACCCAGCACAAATTTGAATTCGTCAAAACAATATTTCTCTTTCCAATGAGGTTAAAAATTGGTTGTTTTTGTGTTACAGGGTATTTGAGAAGTCGCTGCAGTATGTGAAGCGCTTTAGCCGCTATAAAAATCCTGATGCTGTCAGACAAGTTCGAGAGTATCCTTGAACTTTATTGAAATGATAATAATACTGTAACAAACTTTTAGCTAGATTATCTTTTTGAACAATAAATGCTCTTTTTTACACATTTCTCTTTATCTAACATGCTAAATTTGTCACGGCAACAACATCAATCGCCGAAGTTTTTAAAAACTGAGGGTGTATCTTTTAGTCATCTTGTTTTGTTTGGTGTGCATTGTTCTGCAGTCTACCAAAGATTTCAATTTATACATGTTAAATAATTATATGAATATTAAAAAGCGTATTGTTGCATCCAAAATAAATAATTTCATTGGTTTTGAGTGGCAGATCAAAGAACATGGAAATTGCTTTTTACCAAAATGAAAGGGACTGGGAGGGCTGTTGTGTAGAACTAAATTTTTTGTGAAAAAGAAAGGGGGTGGAGAGGGGCACTGTGGGGGTTGTTTTGAGATTTGAATTTATACATGTTAAATAATTATATGAATATTAAAAAGCTTATTGTTGCATCCAAAATAAATAATTTCATTTGTTTTGAGTTTCAGATCAAAGAACATGGAAATTGCTTTTTACCAAAATGAAAGGGATTGGGAGGGCTGTTGTGCAGAACTAATTTTTTTGTGAAAAAGAAAAGGGGTGGAGAGGGGCACTGTGGGGGTTGTTTTGACAATGCATGTATTTGGGTTATAGTTATTCTTTAAAAATCGAATTTCATATATCTTGCATTAACAGTGTGAAGCTTAACCAGTTTCCAGAATTCTTAGTCGATACCAGTTGGCTGAATACGAGGTGAAGTGCAACCCACTTAACTGAGACTATTAAGTTGGTTTGGGAGTTAAAATCATTAATCTTCTGCTACTTTTTGTGCAGCTATGTGTTCTTGGCAACCTTTGCCCTGAAACAGTAGAGGAAGCTATTGCCATGGTGCCTTCAATCAAGGTATTAACTTTTTCAAAATTCCTGGCCTTTCTCCTTTGAGTACCTCAATTTATTCTGATTAATGGTATTATTAGCATAGACGTTTCAGGGAACAAATAAAATATAAGATGCAATATGCATCCATACCTGTTCAGTTGCTAGCAAATAAGCAAAAGCCCAACCCTATGATCTGCCTCTCTGGAATTGTGTTCTATGTAGAAAAGTAATCATCTTCTTACTGTTCTCTAACAGTGAAATTAACCATTTTTTGACTTGTTATTGTGTCATTATCTGAGCAAGAAACAAATGGAAGCATCCTTTACCATATCCATATGCAGTTCTTGTTACAGCACTTTATAAATGGAATGGTTTTGTTATGCAGACAAAGGGACGTGCTCATGATGACGAGGCAATCGAGAAAATGTTGAATGACCTGTCATTAATCAAGAAATTCGAATAATGGCCTCACAACACAATATTGTCTCGCTATATGATTCTTGATCTGTTTATGGAGAGTTGTTTTAATAGCTATCTGAACCTTAAGTTTGATCATAACAAATGGCTTATACATCAATTGGCATGAATATGGAATCATGTTTTGTAATGCTATTGTGATACTGTTGCAAAGTGAGAATACATGTTAGACAATAAATTCAACGGGTGGTAGGGGAAGGAAGGAACTAGTGTTAACTCTCTATGCCTTGTAATGGCTTATGGCGTGATGGCCCAACCAACTCCAAATGGAAGGAAGAGTCCATTTTTAGGTGGAAACTGGAAAGGAAACTCGAAACCCTTCAAAGCCTCCTGACTTGATAATGAGGCCATATATAGGTCTATTTGGTAATTATTGTTTTTAGATGTCATTGAGAAACCGAATGGCTATTAGAGAATAAAATTGTTTAGATCTTGAATTTGATATATTCTAATAATTTCAAACTAAAATAGTGCTTTTCTAAAAAACAGGTTCGAACTTTATGCTTAAACATCATGCTCTATATTTTCATTGCTAGATTGCAAAGAATTTACAGCATGACACTTGAATGTTGAAGAGCTTTAGGCCTCTTTATATTTTGGCCAAATTTCTTATATTAAAGGGAGATCTTGAATTCTTATATCAAATGAGAGATGTCAAGGTTCAGATTGTTAAAGATAAATACTTATCATGACATGGATGAATATATGATGGCCTATTTCATTGGAAATTTCAAAATACTAGGCCAATGGCTGCTTTCACTGTACTTTTGGTAAATTCATGTGATTATATTTCTGGAATTCCCTCTACTAGTTTAACAATGTTAGAACATGGAATCTGGATCATGGCAGGCTTGAAATTGGAAGTCCAGGACCTGTAAATTCTGATTCATATCAAACAATTGACCACAAATTATATTTATCTACAATGGAAAATATATAGCCTTTGGAGAATTGAGAACCATTGAACAATATAATTTCAACTATAAATAAGCAATGCAAAATAGGTGCCACAATGAATGTTTTCTCAAGGATAACAAAAATCCAAAATTTTTACTCAACGAGTCTTCAATTTTCCCTACCTTTGTTTACAATTCAACTCTACAAGCACTCGCACCTTACATCGCACTTCTATAGAACTATTCTACAAAGCAACAAAAAGTACAAGCAAAATCCCTATTATACCTAAAGAAAACAATCCAGAGACCAATCGATCACGCCAATATTTGAAAACATATGTATGTGTTGAAAAAAAAACAATTCATAAGCTTCTTGCTCTGAATACATCTTTGATTTCTTTTCAGAAAGTGATGTTACAGATCATGAGAAATAGCCAAGATGAGCTGACTCATGCAGGGGTTTCTCAAATTGTACAACAACGGCCTCTTCTGCCACAATCCAGCCCCCATTACAGGCTTTTTCTTTATCAGATGGATTGGAACAACTCTGCAAATAACAATTGAACATGAGAATCATGCATATAAGTTTTTAGATTTACAGTTATCACTAAACTCAACTTTAAGGCTAATCTAGTTGGGGTTAATTGAGTATGAAGTTACAGAAACATAAAAGGGCCACCATAAAGCTTACCACTGCATATAAAGGATAAGAATTAAATCTCAATTATTGTCAACTATCAGAACGACCAACTGGTGGTGCACCAACCAGCAAATGTCAAGCTTTACATTCTATATATTAATTGATTACAGAAAGTAAAGGCAGGTAATCCCAGTAAAACCAGGTAGCAGATAATTCTAATGTCAATCAGCTAAAGCGTGGACCAGAATATTACATGTTAAAATCTCTTGTGTACATAAACCCTTTTCTTTTTCATTCATGTATCTCTTTTATTGATTTTCTTATACTCCTGAGCATAAGAACTGAATGTCCCAACCCCACCTCTCTCCTTTTCCAACAAACTCTTCAACTAAACTATTGGATGAGACCCTCCGGGATTCACTGGTTCAAATTCATCCCTGGTTAAACAAACTTCTCACTATATTTAAGTGTAGCAACCTAATTTCAATTTGTTGCATAGAAATTACTCACTTTAATTGGTTCTTTAATAAGGTTTATTGCCAAATACTAGAAGCAATTTTGCTAGAATTTTTATGTGCTAGTCAGATAAGATCTTTTTTATTTTTTTAACACAGTTGTACAATTAAAATGGACCATAGGACTAAATTACTTGGCCGCTACATTAGAAATCCTGCCAAATATCAACCAAATTTTAGTAAAACTGATCTTACTGAAACACAAACTAAAATTGTGTAATTTTTATGTGAAAAATTAAAATTAAGTGACCATGGTGAAATTAGTGATCACCCATGGATGAAATTAACCCAAGGGGCAGCCTATTGCATCAAAAGCCAGTGTCCATCAGGAAAATTATTAGGTAGGTGCTCCTATTCACATTAAGGTGGGCCCACATGGGCCCCAATCCAATGTGAGTAGGAGGGAACATGCTCCTATCCTACCTAATAACTCCTCTTGTCATTATAACAAAGCCAAAGCTTTATCTGTTACTTAAGAGCGGAACCATCAGAGCAAACACATTGAAAACTCACCTTGGAGCAAGTGAAAACAAGGAGTGTCATCCAGTTCCAATTCTCCAGTGCATGTTTTTGACAATCATCAGCAGCATCTTGTAGAAAATATATTAATGGGGGCATCAGCTGCATCTCATAATGCCTTGAACCACCACAGAGCATGCATGTTCCAGGGTCTTCCACCTCTGGTGTTGCTAGAAGAGGCTTACCACCATACAAGTACCTGAGTAAACAGAAATGTCAAAAACACGTGATATTGAGAAAAAGGAAGGTTAGTTCTGAAACAAGAAAATGCGTACATCAATCAGGAAACACTAAACAGTCAATAATAATCCACATAAGGGTGAAGAAAAAAAGGCACCTTTAGCAGGCACAGTTGGCTCAAAAAACAACTTTTGATTAAAAAAAAAACAGCCATTACATGTAAAGAGGATATAAGAGTGTATTCACAAGCACATGTGCATATACATGTCTCATAAAATATGAAAATTTGTATTGAAATGCAGGTCTCTAAAAGCCAGAGAAGTATGTAGAATATAAACTCTGTATGACTTCAAACTGGAAGCCAAACTGACAAATCTAAATGCTAGATTAGATACCTCTTTATTAACCACAAGAAGATCTAAATCAAGTAAAATTTTCTGGTATTAATAATAATTAACAATAATAACAATGTGCAAGCTGGGACTGGCCCAACAAGTATCTCTGCAGGTTGCAACTGGGGTCAAGAGTTCAATGCCAAGACCAAGGTATAAATTTAAAGTTAAAAATGATTCAGCAGCCCAACCAACCTCCACAAATTAAGACACTGTGTTAGACTTGTGCAACAATGTCCAATGTCAGTACATGTCCAACCTTACATTTCCATTATTTTAAATGGTCTGGCATCCATACACTAATCCATGTAGAAGTATTAGACATATATTTCAAGGGAAGGTGAAAGGTCTAAGCAGCTTAATTGGGGAACTTCCAATCAAGTCAGTCCCACCACAAAAAGTAATAATTCCAAGCATTTGGAACAATTCAGAATGAGAATGGAACTGCTTCTCTTAAAACTAGGATAAAGTTAAGCCAAAAAAATTCCCAATGCAACAAACATCTGTAGGTTCAATTTTAAATCTACTCCAGTGCTAATCAATTAATTAAATTGATAATTTTATAAAAAAAAATATGATAAGATAAAAGAACTTGATGCCACTCTCAAGCAGGACACACAGATCCAAGTAGCCTGCTAATATTGATTATCTGCATTGAAATCAATGGAAACATGGAAAAGGAATCATTCAAAGATAAATTGATGCAAAGTTTTCAAAGATAGCACTACTAGGAAGACCTTGCCAAGTTCTATATATTCTAGATTTTTTATATCTTGTCACAAGACAAGCTAGCTCAGGCATCTACCCTGAGTTATGTATGCTCAAGGAGCCTTCAGCAAACTACAACATGAGAACCTAAAATGAAACAATTGTAAAGGCAAGTACTCTATCCATATCCATAATTAAAGCTATCATCACAATCAAATTCTCCACAGTACGAGAACAGTTTTCCAGAGGCTCAATACCTGAAGCATTGCTCCGGGTTAGCATCCAACCTTTTCTTGAACTTGAGGTATGTCCTGTCAGCAGTTAGAGCTTTATCATATTCATAAACTTCAGCTCCCCATGCTTCTTCTTGTTCTTGATCATCATCATCACTTTGTTTCTCCTTAATGGAAAGAGTGGAGTAGTTTGAGCACAAAGAAGTAACATCCGTGGAGGATGGTTCTTCCTGAGTATAAATGTAAAAACAAGGAACCACTGCAATTACCAAATAAAATAATCAAATCACAAAAATTATTAACACAGTAACCATCAATTTATCACTCGGGAAAAACCTGAGGAAATAGTTAGATGACAATTTTGAACAATTCAAAAATTCAGAAAGAACTAATAAAAGGTCCAACAGCCTATTATATGAGCAAGAATAAAGAGTCAAAGTACCAACAACAAACAAAAACAAAAACTCCTACAATACATTGATATAAACTTGGAAGAAGCTCAAACTGATGCCAAATTATTAACATAACACTTAGAAGAAAAAAAAACTCTACCTGGTGAGTCCATGTCTACCATGGTTGTCCTTGGATTTAAAGGGGACGAAGTGACAACAATCTCAGATTGCTGATTCTTATGTGGTTTCTTAGAATGAGAAGCCAAGCTTCCAGCTTCGGAAAGTGCTTTACTCAAAGCCTCAAGATCCATATCCTCATCATCAAGATCCTCCAACCAGTTGGTTTTTGAATCTGAAACAGGTGTGGTGACAGAGACCACTTCTCGAGAACTTGTAGATGGCTCTCTTTCATTATCCAATTTCTGAAGGCGAACAGCACGCCAGCTGCAAGTCATCATCAGAAATTTAAAAGACAATATAAGGGTCCATTTGAATAAGTATGCATTTGAAACCAAGATGGATTTGAATTTACAGTTGAAATGAAAAATCATATAAAAAAAAAATAAGCTATTCAAATTGGAGTTGAAAGAGACATTTAAAGACCTTAGTGGAGCCCTCCCACATTCTGGCATTATACACCCAAAAATCAAAACAAGACGATCTTCAATCTTCAAGCTTCCACTAGAAATTGGAGCATAAACCTATAGAAGAAAGATAGGGAAAAAAAAATCTATTGCATACTCAAAGTATATATATAAATTCTTGAAAAAACTAAAAGATAAAGCCAATTTCAAGAATGTAAAAAAAAACCTGAGCAACAAGACAGAGCTTTCTTCCACAAGAACCACAGTTAAGCAAATTGGGTGTTAAGCCCTCTTGAGGAAAAGGCCAGTCCTGTTATAAGGTAAAGAAAGGAAAGAAATTATACGAAACAGTAGAAAAAAAATTTCCAAGAAAGAAAATAGAAAATAATTTGTTGAGGTGTTACTCACAGGAAGTCCACCAATTTTTATTGTATAATGATCAGATGGCTCCCGATTATCATCAGCCCAAGGTCCAGGCAACCCCAGTTGGCCTCGACCCACCATTTTAGTTCTACTGTTACAGTAGAAACACCAGATTAGAGTCTCTATGAAGTGAAAAACAATCGAAAATTTGATACTGGTTTTTGGTTGCTTTGCGAGTTCCAGAAAATGAGAAAATGATTCTGGTTTTGTAAAAAAAACTCTTCGTTCTGACAACGGTGATAACTGGTGAAAATCAAGAAAAATTTTGGCGGTCTGGCCGGATAACTAGTGAACTAGTCGGCCCATAGGGGTTTTTCTAAGTTGGTATTGGTCATATCATTTCAGTCTAATAGTCGTATACATAGATCGCACACTCACACATCAATCGCACACTCACACATCAAACTTACTGTATCCTTCTTAGCTACTTTTTTAATATTGAAAAGATGAACTTTTGTTTATATGCTTCAAATTATCATTCATTTATTCACTATTTTTAAATTGGAGAATATAAATTCGAGTAGGCCTCTCACTACCGAGCAGTGAAACCCACCTGAATTCAAGTTTCAAAATGACCGCTTAATAAATTAATTTATCATAATTTCTTTTAAATAATAGTCTCAAATTCATATTTCTTCTAAACAATGTTCATTAATTGCTCTAATAACATTCATTAATTTTAATTATATATATATTATATTTTTTTAATATATAAATAATAAATATATAATATCATTTAAAATTTCAGTTCGATTCCAGTTGAATTTTTGAGTCATAATTCTTTATCTTCACCAGTTCTAAAATTGAGCTGGTTTGAAAATATTGATTAATAGTCAGTGTTATTAAACCAGGTTCGGACATAAACCCGATCTATAAGCTGGATCGGTGGATTAGTGGTCCAATCATCGACAGGTCGATGGTTAAACTATCAATGTCCAACACGAAATCTCTTCATTTCCAATTCCAATTCCAATTCACAAGCCATGGCCACCGTGATCTTAGCCTCCTCCAAACCTTTAATCTCACTCTCTGCCTCCCTACCCACCACTACCAGACCCAAATTCCAAATCACCCAACTCTCATTACCCACAAAACTCCCCAAAATCACTAAAACCCAACTCTTATCTCTCTCATCTTCCACTCTCAAATCCCTCTCTTTCCTTGTAGCCACTTCCTTTACCTTCGCTCCACCCTCTCTTGCTGAAGAAATTGAGAAAGCTGCTTTGTTCGATTTCAATTTGACTATCCCAATCATGATGGTTCAGTTCTTAATCCTCATGGTGGCTTTGGACAAGATCTACTTCTCTCCTCTTGGTAAATTCATGGACAAGAGAGATGCCGCAATTAAAGAGAAACTTAGCAGCGTCAAGGACACTTCATCGAAGGTGAAGCAGCTAGAGGAGTAGGTGGCGGCGGTTATGAGAGCTGCAAGGGCAGAGATTTCAGCAGCGGGTTTATTGATGTTTATATATGTCTTAGAATACTTTGATGGAGTAATGTAATGATTCTACTGAAAGAATACAAATTTTTCTTTTGGTTATTTGTGAAATTTGTGGATTTCTTTGACTGTGAACTGAAATTTTAGATGGATGGGTCAACATACTTTTTATCATTTTAGACTCAAAAATATATTTTTTATCAATTTAAAAAGGATTATTAATAAAAAAAAAAAAAAAATTCACAAATTTTACACAATTTTGCAATGACAACATAAATTTTAAATCTTGGCAATATCATTCAAAAACTTTAATATTTTTATAATTTTTACACCGACTAATACTCCAGTAAAAAATCCAGTTAGAAGGCTTGATGTGGATTATTTTATTAATACCTATTACAACTCAGCATCTGCCGTGGCAACAAAAAAAAAATTAAAAAAAGTAAAAAATTGAAAACACACCATGTTCTTCATTTTCATTCAACTTTCTTCTACCACCAAAGATTATCCCATTCGAAGTTCCAATAGCCCTTGCCATACAATCCGACGAAACCTAGTTGACATTAATGGAGCAGGAAACCTCATTGAATGAGTAACCTTCATTGAGGCATAATCAAACACCTTCATATACCCATCTAAACCCACACTCAATCAAAAAATTGTGCTTCTTTTTCTTCTCCATTCTCTTTCGCCATTATTTTCCCCACACAAATCGATGTGACTATCTTGTTATGACTCTCCATTGAATACACCATTTCCCTCCTCCAATCAAATCCCATATCTTCACACCATTCCCTCCTGCAATGGCAATCATTCCACTAGAAGGCATGAAAATCACATCCTCTATTGGGTTCCCATGATTCACTTCGATCACTGATTTTTTACTCTCTCCAACAATATCCCAGTATTTAACAACCGCATCATCGCCGCCAGATACCCAATGGAGCTTGTCAAGAACCGGGTACTTAAAAAATTAGGCAGGAAGAGTGTGGGACTTGAGGCAGCGAAGTCGAGTTCGGGTCTTGACATCGAAGACCTGTACAAGACCGGAGAGATCAGAGGCAACGATAAAGGACCCATCACAGCGGAACGAGCAAGAAAAAACAACGTCAGAGAAGGAGGAAATGGTGGAAGTAGGAGAGAAGGTTTGAGAGGAGAAGAGGGTAAGAGAGGCGGAATTGGCGGCGGCGAAGATATGAGAAGAGGATATAGGAGAGAAAGTGATGGAAGGTATCGAAGAGATTAGGTTTTGAATTTGCTGGGATTTGAAAAAGGACCAGTATTTTAATTCCAGGGTTTTTGATGGGTTTCTGGTTTTGGGTTTTATTTATTATTTATTTATTTATTTTCTTGTGCCATGTTATATTATGACATGTAACAGATATTAATAAAATAATTCACATCAAGCCTTCTAATTGGATTTTTGACCGAAATGTTAGTAGGTGTAAAAATTACAAAAATATTAAAGTTTTTAAGCGACATTACCAAAATTTAAAGATTATATTGTGATTGCAAAAATTGTGTAAAGTCCTTGAATTTTTTTTTATCAATAATCCATTTAAAAAACATTGTTTTAGTAAATATAATTAGTATTTTGGATAAACTGGGTTACACTATGCCAATAAAAAAATAAAAAGGAAAATTATACTAAAATACCATGTAATTTTACGTTTATTTTAAATAAGGGCTATGATTTTTTTTATGACATTTTAGTGCTTTGAGTTTAACGTCGTTTGACACATTAGTGCCAATTTACCTAATACCGTCAAAATTGTTAACATAGAAATTAAAAATATAATTTTTTTTCCTACATGGCGCTCAGTGTTATATAACATAAAAAATTAAAAAGAGAAAAATATACTAAAATACCATGTGGTTTCACGGTTATTTTAAATGGGACTTGTAATTTTTTTTTTGTGACACTTTAATACCATGAACTTAACGCCGTTTGACAAATCAATTTGACAATTTTGATGTTATTTTGCTTTAGAAATTTCGGGTGTTTGCGAGTGATTTAAAGAGAAAATATTGGAAAAAATTCACAAATGAGAAAAAGTTGAAACTAATAGGGATTTTGACATTTTGAGGATTGGGAAAACTAAAAATACTGTATTTTAATATATATATTTTCTTCTCATAAACTTTTCCTAAATTTCTTTTCAATTTTTATGTTATATGACACGTGGACGCCACATAAAAAAAAAAATTTTAATTTTCACGTCAATAATTTTGACAACATTAGGTAGATTGTTGGACATTTTTCAAAATGTCACTTATCCCACATTGTTTTTAGATGAAATTTTTAAAGGCTTTATATTACCTTTTACTTATTCTAGTGTTAAATGGCCTAATAAGAGTTATGCTACCATGCATCGCACGCGCGCGGCGCATATGGCGCACTTAGCACGTGCAGTGCAGTAAAATCGATTTATTTTTTATTTTATTTTTACTTCTGATAATTTATTTGATATAATTTAAATTTAATTATTATCTGATTAGATTAGGTAAATATTTGATAAATATTTTCTAATCAATCATATCACATCTGTTAACCTAACAGATTGTATTCTATCTCTATCTCTTAATTTTCTATATTTACAGATCATTGGGTTAAGTTTTCTGCAGAACCAAAAATCTCATCTATTGTTCAGTACTGAATTTCACGTATAGCTGTTAGTACTGATATCGCCTATTGCAACGTGCTATCAGTAGCTTCATTGTATCCTGAAGGGTTTGCTGTACTCATTGCAATTAGAGAGCAAATAAACCTTTAGGAAAGTGGCAGGAAGATACACGCCTTGAAACCTTGTTAAATTCTCTGTTTTATAATTTTTCACTAACATAGATTAACACTAATGTATCAAACGGCGTTAAATTCAGAGTACTAAAGTGTCACGAAAAAAATTACAGCCCCATTTAAAATAAGTATGAAACCATAAGGTATTTTAGTTCTATGACACATGGGCGTCACGTAGAAAAAAAATAATATTTTTTAATTTTCACATCAGCAATTTTGATGGCATTAGGTAGATTGACACTAATATATCAAACGACATCGTTAAACTCAAAGTACTAAAGTGTCACAAAAAAAATCATAACTCCATTTAAAATAAGCGTGAAACCACATAATATTTTAGTGTACTTTCCTCTAAAAAAATCATCAGAATCGTATGATTTTTTGTGGATTAATATATTATTCGGTCTAATTACAAACCTGACTCAGTTTAGTGCCTAGTTCATCGGTTCACTAGGTTGACCTGTTGGACCGGACTGGGTTCAATAACACTGGTTAATAGTAATAAATGAATTAATGAATTGAATTTTTTTTTTCTTTTACGGGATATTCAAATAATTAATTCAAATGAATGTCAAAATATAAAATTTATTAGGAGTGTAAATGAATCAAATTACTTGTAAGTTATTTAAACTGAATTCGTAAAATATTATATTATAAAGCTCGAGCTCAAGTAGTTCGAATAATAAGTCGAAACGAATTCGGATATTATAATTCTCAATTCGAATGGCTCGCGAGTGTAACCAAGTATAAAAATTTTATATTATTTTAAACATATATATATTTAAAATAATAATTTACTGATTACATCTCGGACTCCAACTTATTCAAATTTTCTTAACTTTATTTTCATACTAATATATAATTTATTTTTTTATTAGTAATTGAGTCTCATCAAGTCAAGTTCGAATATTTTGAATATTTTGAATATTTTGAATATTCGTTCAAGTCGAATTCAAGCTACATAATGAAAACTCGATTAAGTTCGAGTCAAGTTTTGAATATCAAATTTTCTAATCAAGTCGAGCTCGATTCAGCACTATTTCAACTCGACTCGACTCTATTATACCTATAAAAGTTATTCATATATAATTTAATTAATAGTTATGATGAAAACATAAAATATTTTTATTAATATAATTTGTTACAATTAAATTAAGGGATAGGTATTTATTTTAGTATATAAAAGTTTATACATAATGTTAAATTGACAATTAATTTAGTCTATTTATATAAATAATTACTTATTCATATATTATTTTAATTAATATTAAATAAAATAAAATAAACAATTCAAATATCGATTACTAATTAGGTAATTTGGTTTAACAAAACCATACAAAAATATTTATTTCAATTTAATTTCATTCAAGAAAAATCAAATAGTGAATATAAAAAGTTAAATAATCAATATTATAAATTATCCATTTCAGATATTTTTAATTCAATCATTTAGGAATCTCAATAACTATGCTAAGAGCTATTAAAACATAACTTAATCAGTCATCTAGGGTTATGCATTCATCATTGTTGAAGTTTGGAGAGGTTTATGCAAGCTTCAAAATGGTACATGATCAGTAAGAGTTTTCGAAGAGATCACTGAAAATGGATTAAATACATTGGAATGTAGAAGGACAAAAAAAAAATTATGTGTTAGGTGCTTTGCTTTTGAAATATATTTCAGAAAATAATTGTAAGTTTTTCAGTTAGAAACGCAAAATATCTGAAATGGGTAAGCTTAACCAAAACCTGCATTTCTATCAAATATTATTTACAATGGTTAAGCACCTTGCAAAATGGGTCACATCAATTCCTAGGCTCTTTACAAGGTAAAAATTAGTTCAATTAAGTGTAATTTTCAATCAATTTGTAGTGTGTATCTCTCAATTCCATCTCTTGGCATTCTTCATCCCTTTAGATTTTTGTTTTGCAGCCTGGAAAGCCTTCATTTTTTGTTTCTTCCGAGCTTCCTTTTCAGCCTGTTAAAGAATAAAAAAGAATTAAGGCTACTTCATGAATAATGTTATTTCTACTTTGTAACGCAAGCAATCACAATGGATATATAACTTACCTTCGACATCTTCGATTTGGCCTTCACTTTGGGAGCCTTTTCCTCAAGCTCTGCCTCTCGTTCAATTTCTCTTGCCCTTGCGTCAAGGTTTTTCTCCAGATAATACTGTTAATCAAGAAATTTTGGATCAAAACACAATTGACTAGCATCCTAAACAAGATTAGAAAGTCCGCACTCCCACTAGTACCATATATGAAAGATGAATAAGGAACTTTGATTTCTTTTTCTTCAATCAATAAGTTAATGCTCACAACCAAAAAGTGATCTCATCATACGATTACGTGTATGACAAATGTTAAAACCAGATAATCAGACCTCTATGAACATACATCCTTTTGTTATAACATTCGGATATCTACTAGACAAAAGACTAAGGGCGGATGAAGAAGGGGCTTACATCGTAATCGCCTGCATAATCCTGTAGCTGGCCATCTTTAACTTCGATTACTCTATTAACTATTTGCTTTATGAAGTATCGGTCATGAGAAACTGTGATGACTGTGCCGTTATATTCTGTTATGGCCTCCTGACGTAACAATCAGGCACAGATTGGAGACAGCAATTAAAATAAATAAAATGTAAAATAAATGAAAATAAATAAGAAGAAAATCCAAACCTCAAGCATCTCTTTTGAAGGTATATCCAAGTGATTGGTTGGTTCATCCAAAACAAGCAAAGTTGAAGGTTTTACCATGAACTTGCAAAATGCTAGACGTGCCTGAATAGAACAGGAACACAAAGTCTAAGCATTGTTGAAAGGAGGAAAATAATAAAAAATCAGGCACAGCAATATGACCTAAGAAGTCATTCATTAAAATATATATATATATATATATATAAATACATGGCAGGCATGATTTGTGAGCCATTGATACAAATCAATAATGAAAAAACTTTGGCTCTTAATGTCTTGCACCAACTATCAACTGCATAATCAATCATTCAACAGTCCTTAAGCTTCAAACAATTGTCCAGTTAATAAGTTAAGTTATACTAGTCCAGTGTTACAAGCTGCAAACAGATGTCCAAGAGTGTATAGAAGAAAGCTTCAACAAATGACTCATAGAGAAAAAAAATTTTAAAACAAGAATTGCTAGAAGAGTGTGCAACTGAAGAGAGAGGTGAGATTTAAGATTAGATGGAAGTATGCCAGTTTAGTTTACCTTCTCACCACCACTCAAAAGGGAAACCTTCCTATCAAGCATATCAGCTTTGAAATTACAACGTCCAAGGAGTCCCTTTATATCATCAATTCTCCAGTCCTCTGCAACTTCTTCTACTGTTTGAAGTACAGTTTTCTCTAAATCCAGTGCCTCGGCCTTAAAGAGAAGTAGATCAAAGTCAGTTGACAATACTGTTTATTATTTAGCATAACAATTCAAACTGACAACAAACAGTGAATAACTGAAATATATGATTAAATTTAATGGCATCTGATTGATGGCAGTAACACACCTGGTTCTGCTCAAAATAGTTGGGCAGTACATTATGCTCCCCAAGTAAAATTTCACCAGCTCCCGGCTTCTCTAAGCCCATTATCAGTTTCAGTAAAGTACTTTTCCCACAACCATTTGGGCCAATAATGGCAATTTTCTCACCCCTTTCAATTGTAAGATTTGTTCTATTAAACAGCACCTGGTGCAAAGAGCACACCAAAACTGTAAATATTGGGTGGAAGATCATTAGAAAACAGAAAAGTAAACATTCTAAGCAGCCTCTCCTGTGATGTGTCTCACCTTATCCTCATAACTGAATTCCAGATTCTTAATCATTACAACATTTCTTCCACTTCTTCCACGCTCTGGAAACCTGATCTTCATTTGTTTCCGTTGAAATGGCTTCTCTATTTGCTCCTCTTCTTGAAGTCTCTCCAGTTTCTGTCATTAGAATAAATTTTTTATATATAAAAAAAATTTCTTCATTAGGTAAAGAACAAAAGCAGCCAGGAAAACGATTGCAGATGCCACATCATTGCAATAAAAGAATTATTCTCAGTGGTAAACGCAAAACCCCAAGGCTATAGCTGACAAGGTCAAAAAAGAAACCTCACACAGCTATAAGCTTCATTTTACCAAGTTGCAACTCATTCATACTTCTGTCAAATGATTTTACTGAGACAAAGATGATATTATGACCTTGTTAGGGAGATGATCAGAAAGACTTTTGAAAACTCACACTATGTCCATCCCCTAGAAAAGGCGAATGAAACTGAAACTGGAGGGTGATGGGGGTGGGGATTCAGCCAAAAGCAACTAAAAAATCCCTCATTGTATATCTGTCTGCAAGGGTCCTGATAAGCAAAATTATATTTATTTAGAAAAATATTCTACGGTACAAAATTGACAGCCACTAATGAAACCTCATTCCTTGTCATATTGGATATTCTGGACTTGTATTTGTTTCCTAAACGTGTGAAATTAAGAGGCATTATGGCATAAAGACTTTCAACATCTGGCGAAGGACCTATTCAACATGATGTCAAGAATAAAGATTCGGTGCTGCCTCCAGAAGATGAAGTATTTCATAAATACACTGATATTAAAATCATAATTGCATCATTTCAGTAAAGCCAAGAAATCCATCAGATTCAGTCTAACAAAGTAGGAAACCTTCTGAAACACCAATGCATAGACTTATCTTAATGCATAGACTTATCTTTCTGTATATTAGCTCAATAAATACCAATTATATGTTTAAATAATGTCCATGACAAAAATCTTTCATGTTCTTTGAAGAAATGAAACTAAATAATTCTATACATCTAGTTGTACCTTCTCAGCAGAAGAAGCACGGCCAGAATTTGCTCCTGCACCCAACCTACTTATTAAGTCCTTTGTTTGCTCAATTTCCTTTTGCTGCTTCTCCCAGGCAGCATATTGAGATTCAATCCATGTTGCCTTCGACACAAGGAACTGAGAGTAATTTCCCTCATAAGTCCTAGACACACCCATCTCAGTCTCCACAATTTTTGTACATAGTTGATCAAGAAAGGCTCTGTCATGAGATATGATAACCATTGGCACATCTTGCTTCTGGAGATAACCTTCAAGCCATTCAATTGTGTCAAGGTCAAGGTGATTTGTGGGTTCATCCAACAACAACAAATCTGGGTCCTGCAAATGAATAGTTGAACACTTAAGTCAACCATCAATTATTTAGTGCCAAACCTAGCAACATTCGCAACAGAGTAAAGAGCTATCCTTCATTTGTCACTTCAAATTTCAATATAAGTTGCTTTATGCCAGACAGTGGTAACAACAGAAAAAAAGTGTAGCCCTATTTTCAGCCATAACTATGCCTCATCCACAAAGTTAATACCTTTTTTCCAAAATGAATGCACTTACATTAAACATCAACAATAATTTAAGTATAATGGCCTAAATATGGGTCCCAAATCAGAAAAAAGTTCAACAACATACAATTCCAACATTTTTCCTGCATTATCATTCAAAATTCAGCATATATTATATCATCAAAAAACAAAACTATATTATACCTGCAACAAAATCTTCCCAAGCGACATCCTCATCTGCCAGCCACCGCTGAACGAGGCCACTAACCTGTCCGAATCCTCAGGAGCAAACCCAAGTTCGGGCATCAACTTACTGATCTTTGCATCAACCTCATCTAAGTCCACAGCCTGTGCTCTCCTCTGCAACAAATCAAATTCATCTAATAATCTACCCATGAGCTCCAAATCATCGACAGACCCCTCTATAGCCTTCTGCACCTTCTCCAACCTCCCAGCAATCTCCATTTCTTCTTCAAATGCACTCATGAACTCCTCTTTAACAGTACTACTCAAAGAAACCTCAAATTCTTGACTCAAAAACGCAATTTTCATGTTGGGTTTGGCTTTGATTACGTTCCCAGAATCGGGTTCTTCCTGTCCAGTGATAATTCTCAATTGGGTTGTTTTCCCTGCCCCATTAACACCTACCAATCCTACTTTCTCACCTTTTTTCACTTCCCAGGTAATATCTTTCAACACGGTGGCTCCTTTATAGCTCTTGCGTATAGTTTCAAGCTTGATACCCGATGATATCCCCGAAGCCCCAGAATTCGATTTCTTGTTTGAGCTTTTCCTGTCAAATTGATTATCAGAATTGCTCGAAAACAAGGACTCAATATCGTTCTCAGGCTCAGCAACCGATGCTTCGACAGTGGCAGTGGATAACCGAGCTGTGATTTTATAACTTCCTCTTCCGTAACTAAAAGGAACAGCGAATTTGAGAGAATTAGGATTGTTTTTTATGGGTTTTGTGATTATGGGAGCTGAGTTTTGCTTAAAACGAGATCGAAGAGGACAGGTTCTGGTATCAAACAAAACTGTACCGGTTAAGAAAGAAGAGTGGAGGTCTAGACGGTGGAACTTGGTGGATAAGTCCATGTTTGGTTACTGGGAAAATTACAAGAAAATGGGAAATTGGGGTGAGATTCTCTAAGAGGAACTCTGTGAAGTGAACAGAGTGAACTCAGAGAAATTCTCAGCCTATTCACAGAGATAAATTGTTGAGCGAAGAGAAGGTGTTCGATGTAATGGCAAAACGGAATCAAAAGTGGCCGTGAAAATTTCTTTTTATTTATTTATTAGTACTTTTTTAATTTTCTTTTTGTTGTATATTTTATATTTTTTTTAGTTAATTTTTTTTTTTCTTGGTAACTTTTGACACTCTAGATTCTGATATTATCGGTCTTGCCATTATCCCCTTCCAAAGTTATTGACAAAATCACAAAGGAAAGTCTAGAATTTTTGTCTTTTGCTATTATTTTAATTGTGTCGAATTTTCTAAAATTTGAGGAAAACCAATATGTTTAATTTTAAAGAAAAATAATTAAAATAGACATTAGACAAGGAAATTTTGATCAAAAAATATAAATTATTTTAGTGATAGGATGTGTAGAAATTTCCTAATCTATTTGCTCCATCAAAATTGGATATTGTATTATATGATTAAATTATGTGTTTTTTTTTCATAATTAATTGATGAGTTACAATTTGTAATTAAGAATCTTAAATTTACAACTATAAATGCAACCATATTTTTTCAGTTTTTAAGTGTTTCAATAATATTATTATTATTATTTTGTTTAGCAATAAAATGGTATTGCCCAATATTTTTAAATCTGGTCCGGCCTTTGAATCGATAAAGACAAAGGATTATAGGTTAGAACTCGAACCGAAATTAAACCAAAAATAATTAAATTAATATTATATAATATAAAAAACATAAAAAAAAATTTAAAAATTTAATAGAATAATTTAAAATAAATTTGAATACAACAAATTTTCTTTAACAAATTATATAAAAATAATTTTACAATTTAAGATAGTAATAGAATTATAGGTAATAAGAATTTTAAAAGTAATTTTATTTTGTGTGTAAATAAAAATGATAGAAATTTAATTTTTTAATGCTAAAAAACTTAAATTATTTTATAATATATTTAAATTTTACTATTAATTATCTTAGAACATGGTTATTAAAAATTAATTTTACTATATAATTTTTTAAATGGTATATTATTATTTTATTAGAAAATCTATCACAATGTCACATTAAGCATAAATGGTTGGGAGTAGTATAAAGCTTGTCATAGGTAACAGGTTCAAATTGTGTTAAAAAAATTTAATTAAAAGAAAAGATGATTTAAGTTTTATTTTGATACAAAATGCAGTTTTGTTTCTTTAAATTGAAAAAAAAAAAAAAAAAAAAGCCAAAAACTTGTTTGATTTGGAAAATCCAGTCTGGATTGGCCGGGTATTTCATGAGTCTGGTCATTACCGATTAAATTAATTAACCTGAACCGGTCTGTAGACTAGTTCTCATTTTTTTTTGTTAAACTGATCAGACTATTTCGCACTATGATATTACCTATGAAATTTAGATATCATGTTGAGTTTTCCTCTCTAATTCGATCAAAGACAAACTATTCATGACATAATTAAAAAATTCATAAATAAAAAATATATAATTTTTAATTTTAGAATAATTCATAAAATTGAATTCTAATCAATAAGATAATTCTATAAATTAACTAATTTGAATCAATAAGCAAATAAAAATATTTAAAAATATTAAACAACTAATTTTATACATGAATTATTAAAAAAATTATTTTACAGTTTTAAATATTAAGTGTGGAAGGTCATAAATTTAATTTCTAATTTTTATCTAAGTGAATAGTTATTATAATAAATTTTGCTTGAATATGATTGCTCCAATTGAATCATATTCATAGCTGGATTTAGAAATTTTATAGAGCAATGGCAATCATGTTGTTTAGGCGAAAAGTAGGCCTTAAGAGGTAAGGGTTTATGATTTTTCTCTCACAGATTTTGTGGCCAAGGAAATAGATAACGCCACAAGGAAAATAAAATTCTGTGGTTCGCATTTTCACCCTATCATATAACGCCACATGTAATCAAAAGCATGACTATGGATGAACCACGTGTCTAGAGACCACAGATACGTGCAGTATTCGGTTTTAACCGAAAAACCGAACCGAATGGAATCTGCAATTCGATTTTAAAAATAATCGGTTTGATTTTGATTTTTAATTTTAAAAATTTCAGTCATTTCGGTTCGGTTTGATTTTCAATAAAAAAACTAAATAAACCAAATCGAACTGATTTTATTAAAATAAATTTATTTTTATATTTTTATATTAAAAAACTTGATTTTTTTTATTAAAATAATATAATATTTTTGTGTATAACTTTTAAAATAATAAATAAATTTTATTTTATTAAAATAATATAATATTTTTATGTATAATTTTTTAATTCTATTTTGAATTAATTGTATATTTTTAATATTAAATTGCAAAATATTGAAGTATTGATAGAATAAAATTGAAAAAATTAATTGTCAAAATTAATAATCTTTTCTAATTATAATTTTATTTTATTTTTAATTTTTTTCTGTTTTAAAAAAGTTGGAGAAAAAAATTTTAAAAATCGAAAACCAAACCGAACCGAACTAATTTTTTTTCAATTTGATTCGATTCAATTTTACATGTTACTCAGTTGATTCGGTTTTTTATAGTGAAAATTTCAGTTTATTCTGTTGGTTTAGTTCGATTTGAAAATCGAACTGACCGATACTCACCTCTAAATTATATAATATAATTAACCAAGAATTATGCTGTGGTCCTTTATAATGGTAACAGGACCATATCCATGCAGATCTAGCTTCAATATTAACTCAAAGTTGGCCCAACTCACTTAATTCAACACCTATCCAGCATCAAATTTTTGGTGTACTATGTACTTTTTTTTGCTTCCCATTTTTTACATAATTAATAGTTGCCTTCCTCTACATAATACTCATAAGTCATATGGATATGGTCTGATATAATTATTTGAAAATGCATATTATACTTCATTTTCAAAAAAATAAAAATAAAAATAAAGGCGTAATATACTTGATTATGTACATAATTGCAAAAACTTATACCCTATTACCCTCTATAAATAATACCATAAAAAACTCATATATAAGTTATCAAATTAAACTATGCAAGACAAATAAAATAATAGTATGTTAATTAGCTGGGGTGATTTAAATGATAAGAAAGTTGAGATTGAGAAACATTTTCCTTAAAATAAATTTAATTACAAAAATGTTAATAATATTGTAAGGTTTAATAAAGCTCTTGAATTAACTGTTGATGGGTAAGGTGAGATTATTGTAGAAATAAACATTAGAATTTGAGTCTTACTGGTCATCAATACTAAATCTTTTCTTCAATGCTATAAAAAAAAATATTAAACTATCTTTAAAATTAAAAAAAAAAAAAAAAAAAAAGTTGAGGCATGATGATTTGAAAGTTCTTGGATTAAGAAATAATAAAGTATTTTTATTATAATTTTTTTAAGCTGACAATTCAAGCTCTCATAACTTACTATAATCCAAACTCACTTTCATCAGGAAAAAAAAAAAAAAAAAAGGAAACTTATAGTTAAAGTGAAATAGTTAAATTTTACTCATAATTAAGCCTAATTTTAAATTTTGTACTCAATTAATTATAATGTAAAAGAAACTATCTTGTGTTGGCTAAATTCACTTTTAAAAATATTTAGTTGAATTATATTAAGCAATTGAGATAAATAGATAGAAGGAATAATGATAGGCTATGACTATGTTACTCAATTGAGATAAATATATATTATTATCTCTCTTTGTTTGGTCCTATATTGGTTTTGTTGTGATACTATTATATAAAATATTAGTTAGTACATGGTTTAGGATCCATAATTGTTGGCTCCCTTAAAGGAAAACCACCCATGCCCCCTTTTCCAGTATCTCTTTTAATAAATACTTTAGAATTTATTAGAAATATGATATGTATACCTAATAAAAGTTGTTTAATTTTTTTTATTTATCATATATTAAATAACTCTTTTAAAATTTAAATTTATATATAAAGTCAGGTAATCAAATTTTTTATGTATTATTATATCTTTTAAATTTCAATTAAAATTTATACGATCAATATATATTTTATTCATTGTGGAGTTAACTGAGGGTCTGTTTGAATGAATGTTTATTAATTTTTTTTTTCAATTATGAAATAAAGATTTATTATCAAAGTTCATTTATTTTTATCATTCAGCCTGTTTGAAATAAATGTATTACAAATGTGAAATTCATTTAAGTATAATTCATTTACAATGAATTTCTATATTTAGAAAGACATAACTTAAAATATGAAATTTAATTGAATTTCATATTTTTGTATATGAAACAAATCTATAATTGAGTTGTTTTTTCTTTATTTTTAAAAATACCCTCCATATAATAAATATAATTAGAAAAAATAAAACAACTAAAAAATAATTATATTTTATATTTATAAGTAATATATAATTTATAAATACAATAAAAAAAAATTAGTTGGAAGAGAAATAAGTAAAAAAAAAACGTAAAGAGAGGAAAATGTTAGAGAGAAAGTAGTAAAATGATAAAGAGAGTTTGTAATAAGAAGAAAGAAAGAGAGATGAGAAACATCAAAGAGAAAAGTGGAGAGAGAGAGAGAGAGAGAGAGAGAGAGTAGGGATGAAAATTTTATCCATCATGTTGGGCACCTAATATGACCCAAATGAGACGGGTAATACTGATCCATTTAGTAAAGGGATAATTATAAATTTGGTGTCCCAATTTGATAAAATTGGACAATTGAGTGTCTAAATTTTCAAAAGTATCAATTGAGTGTCTTAACATGTAAAAAAATTATAATTTAGTATAATTTCCGGTTACCAGATAATTAATTACAAATAGATCCTTAGAAATTTTCAAAATAGTTCAAAATTTTCAAAATTCTTGCAACCGAACCATCTTCTTCCTTTGAACACCACAAAGCTTTTCCATTAAATATACAAGAAAACACAAGAACTCAAATCTCTCAGTACCAATAAACACAAGATTCAAACTTTTGCATGTCCATTTAAACATATGATTTACCAAGGATGAACCATCAAGATTCAATAAGAAATTGAAACCCATGGACTTACAATAGAAGAATCTAACAAAGAACAACACAATCAATTGAAACCAAAGGAAATCATTTGGAAACCGAAAGGAAAAGAAATCAAGAGAAAACAAAAAACTAAGATGAAAATGAAAAGAAAGGAAGAAGAACTTAGCTCCTCCATGCGTCGTCCCTTTACTGTCATCAACGAAGCACTAGAAGGATTTTCTCTATGCTTAACATGGGTAGCTTCGTAGAGTTGGCCTTTGGTGATTGGAAAAGAGGGATTGGTGATGGTTGTGACGCCGATGCTATTGGTGGTGGGTTTAGCAGAAGGGGTAAACCCTGTTTGTCATGGTGAAAAAAAAAAACAAAACTAATAACACTAAATTGTGATATTTTTACAAGTTAAGATACTCAATTGGTACTTTTGAAAGTTTAGACACTTAATTGTCTAATTTTGCTAAGTTGGAACACCAGGTTTGTAAAGGAAAAAAAAAAAAAAAAAAAAAAAA
>CATKHJ010060560.1:0-11288 GCA_949750685.1 Vernicia montana
TATTTTGATTTATTTTGTAAATTTAAGATTCTTATTTACTTTCTGTATTCAATTACTTTATTGCTTTATTTTGATTCATTCATAATTGTTCATACATTATTATTGTTCATGAAATTCAATTTTAAGTCATTGTGTATTAAATTTGCCAAACCAATTAAAATGAATCGAAAACCTAGTCCCCAAATTCTCTTTGGTAATCGAGGCTAGTGCACTTTTTCTATTGGACAATAATTAGAGTCAAAATTGGCTTTTTTCCTTCACTTTTCCCAATTAAAAAATAAATTGACTCCCAAAATAATTTTCAAAGATCAACCAATCCGAACCCGAGGGTTCCATCATGAGACCAAACCTGAATGAGCATTTCGATCCCCTCTAGCGGATCGGACCGGTGCTCGGGCGAGGCCTCACAGTGGGCCAAATCATACCATCACCGCCCGGGTGGCACACTGAGCGTGCTGCGTGGCAAGCGGCACCATTTTGGTGCCGTTAGCCTTGCCAGAATGCGACAAGTACCTGCGTGCCACCGGCCAACTCCGGGATGCCTCCTCCCTATAAATACCCCTTCGCCTCCTTCAGAAAAAGGACAGAGAAAACTGAAAATCTAAATTATACTAATTTGCAATCTAAAGCTCTGTTATTTTCAAAAATCCAAAAATTACTTTTTTTATATTCAAATTTATTACCTACCAAAGTTATTTTACTTTAAAAGTTATTATTATACTTTTGGAATTCTTGATCCAAAGTGGAGCTCAGATCCGACGTCAAGCTCGTCCCATTCTCAAAAAAACCAAGTAAAGCAAAGGTATAATTCCTTTCTTTTTCATTTATAATTCTAAAATCAAATCTAGGACTTATCCTGTTATCAAGCCTTTATATTGATCTAAATCTAAAAAGATCTAAATCTTATTAATTTAAAATCTGAATTAAATTTATAAACGGACTCAAACTCTTTTTATCACAACCCCTCTTTCACAAGAAGGGAGAACTGCGTGGGGTTTGATTCTCATTCAAAAGATACGCAGGCTTGCCAATCTTTAAGGCATCAACTCCAAAATATTTTAGATAATATTTTCCTCTTTTTATTTATTTTATTGCTTTATATGACTTTTATTTAATTAGTTGAGGAATATATGTACTTTTCCTAGTATCCATAAGGGCTAGAGAAAAGATCCTCTATCTTATTTGCTTCTATAATTTATTTATGCTTTTTCACATAATTGTCATTCATATAATATTTGCATCATTTATAATTATTACATTCATAATTGTTATTATTGTTCATTCATACACGAAAATTACATTTTTTATAAAGTTATTTTGAATTCTAGCCAAACTAAAGAAATTAAACTGTTTATTACCAAAACCTGATCCCCAAGCCCACTTTGGTCACTTGTGGATTAGTGTTTTTTCCATTGGGATTATTTAAACAAATTAGAGTCATTTTATTTGGTTTTTCTTTTAATTTTCCCAATAAAAATAAATAAAATTAAAGTGGCTACTCCCTATCACAAACGACAAAATCACAAACACAATTTTCAGAACTCATAGTGGATTCTAGTGTGTGGAGTTTCTCCCGAAGAGCATTTCGATTCCCTTAGTGGATCGGACTGGTGCTCGGGCGAGATCTCACAGTTGGCGACTCCACTGGGGACATATTAAATCTTTTTCAAGTAAAAGATAAAAGAGGATTACTTTTGATAACAAACAAAGTTTGGCTTTTGTTCAAAATAACATTTCATACATCACTACATGTGGACTCCTTGTCCAAAAAACTCTAGTTTCCTAGGAAAACAAAGGATAGAAAGTAACATCAAGTGGGTAACTCTCCTTGGGTCTATTTGCTGATAGTAAAATTATCCAACCCGCAATGAATCCTTTAAATCTTTTTTGAAGGTGTAACGAGTATGCACATACCACTGGATCCACATGAGGCTCCCTGACTCACATGTGGTTAAGTATATAGCTGCTCTAGTGTGACAGGTTCCCTAATAAACCACCATTATCTTTGCATATAATGACCCATACAACCTTCCCATAAGATTATATGATCCCAAAAATACTGAATTATTGTTCATTTTCACGACACATTTTTTCACGTATACACGCATACATCCATTATGCAAAAATCTCACTAAAATTGGAGAATTTAAACCTCACCCAAATATTGCTAGTCCTAAGCCTAGTCTATCCAAATCCATTTGATACTAGTTATCCTTATCATTAGAATTCCATGATCTGGTCTTTTATTCTTTCCTAAAGCTATAAACTGACCATAGCTTTATCTGTTTCATACAAAGGTAGGCAAGATGTCAGAAGGAACACCTACTGATGAAGTTCTGAATGGGTTTCTTGCCAAACTCTCTGAACAATAGGAAACAATGATTCAGAGACAAGAGGTTTATTTTCAAGACTTACTGAACACTCAGAGGAGCGCTATTATGGAAGACATTAGAAAAGTGATGAGCCAGACTTCTCTGAACCAAAGTTCAACTGAACAAAAAACAACCTTTTCTCCTGTTGCTAGATCTACTTCCAGCTCTGCATTGAAAAATAAGGAGATTGCTATAGCTGAAGCCATCTTACCACCACCATCAAATAATACTTCCACTATCATTCCCTGTCCCACGGATCCTTTCCAAGGGAAAGATGCTAACCTAGAACAACTTAAAACTTTCATGAACAAGTTTGAAGTTATGGAGAGCATGCTAAAAAAACTAAAAAGGAAGGAAGACATGATTGATACGGATTCACTCAGTCTATTCCCAAATGCAAGACTTCCTCCTAAATTCAAAATGCCAAATTTAGATAAATTTAATGGGACTACTTGCCCTAAAACCCATCTCAAGATGTATTTGGGCGCTACGCATCCTTTGGGGGTAGACAATGAACTCTTGGCTCAACTGTTCCAATAATCATTAATCGGTGCTGCGGTGAGGTGGTTTGTTGATTTAGATGATTCCCAAAAATGGACATGGGATGATATCTGTAATATCTTTGTTAAGAAGTATCACTACAACATCGAAGTGGATGTAACAAGAAGAGATCTTGAAACTACAAAACAGTATGCAAAAGAATCCTTCTCTTTGTTCCTTACGAGGTGGAGGAAGAAAGCTTCTCAGATGGTGAATAGACATCCTGAAAGTGAACAGATTGACATAATTGTGAAGAATCTTATTCCCATTTACCAAGACAGGTTACTTACTCAATATTTGCCTGATTTCAAAGCTCTTATTGTGACTACATCAAAAATTGAAGATTTAATTCAAACTAGGCAAATCAAAGAAGAGTCATCTGCATCTGGATCAAGATATAAAAGACCCACACATCAGAGCAATGTCACTTCTTCAACAAGTCATAAAGGAGGGGAAGTAAATGCTTTAATAATAAAAAAAACCTTTCACATTTGAAATAAGGTAGTTTTCTGATTTAGGTGGAGTGCCCCTGAGTGTTATTTACAAAAAAGTTACTCAAGGGAAACATGGTACAACCTCTCCAACCCAGACCTATCCCCAATCCATTACCCAAAAATCATAATCCAAACGAGAGGTGTGATTACCACCAAGGGCCAGGACACAAAACTAACATGTGTAAAGCCCTAAGGCACAGAGTTCAAGATCTCATTGATTCAAATGATCTTATTCCACTAAAAGCAAAACCTAACATCACCACAAATCCTTTACCCAACCACACCATAAATGCCATCAATGATTCTGAGGGACTTGACCCTATCTCTTTTATTGAGTCGAATCCCAGTTACTGCTGTGTCCTAGATCTTACCAATCTTGTGGAGGAAGTTGATGCTATAACCAGAAGTGGCATAATTTTGCCAAACCCAAATCCAAACACTCAACCTATCCAATCCAATCCTACACTAGCTGATAAAATAAGAGGGAATCTTGAACCCGATGAAGATCCCATTCTTAAACAGTTAAAGAAGACCCAGGCAAATCTGTCCATTTGGAGTTTAATTCAATCCTCATATCCTCATCGCCAAGCTCTTTGCAAAACATTGAATCAGTGTCAGACTCCCATTGATGTTACTCCAGAAAACCTTGTTGCTTCTATAACCAGTGCTGCTAAAGGGGTATCTATTGCCTTTGGTGACAATGACATCCCAGAAGAAGGTTCCAGTCACAATAATGCTCTCTACATCACAGTTATTACTCAGAGGAAGACTGTACCAATGGTTCTCATTGACAATGGTTCAGCCTTGAATGTATGCCCATTAAAAGTAGTTAGTTATCTGGGTTTAGAAATTATAGATTTCATTCCTTCATATCAGATCGTAAGGGCTTATGACAACACTAAAAGAGAAGTGCTTGGAGTAGCTACAATAGACATAACAATCGGGCCTGCTGTTTTCGAGTAATTAATGTGCCTTCCTAGTTTAATCTTTTACTAGGAAGACCTTGGATACATCAAGCAAAAGCATTTTCATCTTCTCTACTTCAAAAAGTCAAATTTCCTTTTAAAAACGGGATTGTTTCAGTTAAAGGGGATATGCATGGAAAATCTGATATCCCGAGCTCTGGCCCCTTCTTAGAGATTCAACCAAAAATATCTAATTACCCACTTTTTGGTTTCTCTTTCATCCAATTTATTGAAGGCCAAGAGGGTAAAGAATTCATTTCATTTTGACCCATTTGGGAACATTGCAGTTGCTAACATGCTCAGAAAAAATGAATTATTTTCCTGGCTTAGGTCTTGGAAAAAGCCAGCAGGGCTTAAAGTCTTTTTCAGATTACCCAGTTGCTAAGCCACCTTTTGGGCTGGGATGTAAGCCCACTAATGAAGACCTCTTAAAAGTGGAAGAACGAACTAAGGAAAAGATGATAGCCCATAGACGAGGTGAGATCTATGAGTGGCCCATGCGCCCTTACTTTAAAACCCTAAATGGTCATTTTGTAAAGGAAGGTGACACGGTTCTTTACTGTAGCTTTCCTGAACCTTGGGTCTGCCCTATTACTGGAAAACTGATCCCAGGACTTGAAATTTTCTCTGATGTCAGGCTTGAACCAGAAGATTATCAATCAGTTTGCCTGATTAGTCAAGATTGGGAAGAGAATATGGAGGCTAGTCTCTTTGATGCAATACTCGTACTCACTTTTAGGGAAGAGGAAGCAGATCTATCCATTCTAATCCACTTTGCTGAGACTAAGCTTCAAAATTGGTCTTTTGAAGAGAACCTTTTACAATTTCCCAAATCAGAATCCTCATCTAAGTCAGAACTTTTTCCAAACTTGTCTACTGACTTTGTATCTTCATTTTCTAGTGATGATGATGTAACTGACCTTGAGGGGTCAATTTCCCAATCTCATGTAAATTGGAACCTATTTTCATTCAATAAGAAGTCTGCCTTTTCCTTTTATTATTCTATGTCTTTGTTTTTCTTTGATGTTCCAATTTTTAAATCTGACCTAAATAAGACATCGAATGAAAAAAATGAAATAAAAGAAATAGAAAAAAATGCAATTAAAGAGCCAATAAATGTCAGTACTCATGATGCACCAAAAACCACATTCATTGCATCTGCATGCATAAATAAGGATCAAACAGAGAAGATCGTCAAGAGATTTCAAGATTATTTTGCATGGGTTCCCAAGGACATGACAGGTCTAGATCCATATATAGTTGTTCATAAAATCTCAGTCTATCCAGATTCTAAGCCAGTTAAACAGAAACTACGAAGACTCAAGACTAAATGGTCTATTCCAATTAAGGAAGAAACTGCCAAGTTACTTAATTATAACTTCTTCGAACCCATCAGCTATCCATCTTGGCTTGCCAATATTGTGCCAGTTCCCAAAAAAGATGGCAGAGTTAGGATGTGTGTGGACTATAGGGATCTGAACAAAGCTTGTCTGAAAGATGATTTTTCTTTGCCTCACATTGATCTGCTTATAGACCGAATGGTAGGTTTTGAAATGGTTTCCTTAACCGACCTGGCTGCAGGGTATAATCAGATAATGGTTCATCCTCCTGACAGAGTGAAAACAACTTTTATCACTGAATGGAGTACATACTATTACAAAGTTATGCCATTTGGACTCAAAAATGCTAGAGCAACATATCAAAGGATGGCAACTACCATTTTCCATGATATGATGCATAAAGAAATAGAAGTTTATGTTGATGATATGGTGATAAAAGGTACAACTGCTGAAGAACATTTGGAAGCACTAAAACGATTCTTCCTTAGACTCCGCCAATACAATCTCAAGCTCAATTCTGCTAAGTGTGTCTTTGGAGCATCAACTGGAGTATTCCTAGGACACATAGTCAGCAAAAATGGTATAGAGGTTGACTCTGCAAAATTAAAGCAATTCTGCAGATGCCACCTTCGAAGACAGAAAAGGAGATCAGAGGATTTCTCGGGCGCCTCCAATACATTAGTCGATTCATCAATCAATTGGATGATGTGTGTGGGCCCATTTTTAAATTACTCAAAACAAGCGCCTCAAAGAAATGGAATAAAGATTCTCAGAAAGCCTTTAATCAGATCAAGCAATACTTATTGAACCCACCCGTTCTACAACCGCTAAGACCAGGGAAGTCGTTGCTGCTCTACTTGTCTGTGACTGATAATGCTTGCTCAGAACGCCCTCGATTCAAACAAAGAAAATGCCATTTATTACTTGAGTAAAAGAATGCTAACTCATGAGCTCAAGTACAATCGTACAGAAAAATTATGCCTTACTCTGGTATGGGTTTATCACAAGTTACAACATTACCTCAACTCATATACAACTCATATCCTTGCTGTCAAGAGCCCTTTGAAATTCCTTATGGAGAAGCCTGTTCTTGATAGTAAGATGGCGAGATGGATGGTTGTACTGGCAGCCTACGATCTCAGATATGTGCAGCGAAAGGCAATTAAAGGAAGCATAGTAGCAGATCAGCTAGCTGCAGCTCCAATAGACGATGAATGGTCCGAACCAGAATTTCCTGATGAAGACATTCTCATGATGGGCAATGAAGTTTGGAAACTCTATTTTGATGGGGCATTTAACAATAAAAGGTATGGTACTGGAATTGTATTTGTTATACCAAATGGGGAAAACTTACCCCTAGCCATCAAACTGAACTTTGAAATAACAAACAATGAGGTAGAATATAAGGCATGCATTTGTGGTTTTGAAACAGCAGTAAGACTCAAAATCAATCATCTTGAAGTTTATGGAGATTTGAATATGATAGTCTCCCAGGCTTTAGGAAAATGGAAAATAAGGGAAGAACGTTTGGTTCCTTACCATAAACGTTTGGAAGAATTGGCAGTCAACTTCTACGAACTATCTTTCCATTACCTTCCTAGAACAAGGAACAGATTTGTCGATGCTCTGGCGACACTCGCTTCAATGCTTGATATCAGCGACGGTTTTATAATTAGACCCATCACAATTGAAATTAAACATGAATAGGGATGCATAACTCATTGTTTGCATCTGCACACTACTGATAATACACCTTGGTTTTGGGATATCTTCGATTATATCAAGAATGGGCTTTATCCTGAAGCTGCCTCTAAAATAGAAAAGAGGACCTTGAGGCAGCTGTCCAAAGGATTTATTCCAAATGGAGACATGCTCTATAAATGATTTTGGGTTAATATCCATCTGAGGTGTGTCACTGAAGAAGAAGCATAACATATTATGGAGTGGATCCATGGTGGCAGTGAAGGCCCGCAATGAACGGGATTGCTTTGGCCCGCAAGATTACAAATCAGGGTTACTATTGGTTTACCATGAACGAAGATTGTGCAAGGTATGTACAAAGGTGCCATAAATGTCAGATTTATGCTAAACTCCAAAAACAACCTCCTGTACCTTTGTCGCCAATCACCACGCCTTGGCCATTCGCGACTTGGGGCCTCGACGTAATTGGAAGAATAAACCCAAAATCTTCTGGCAGATATGAGTACATTTTGGTAGCTATTGACTATTTTTCCAAATGGGTTGAAGCAACAGCTTATCAAGTTTTAGATTCTAAACGAGTGGCTCAGTTCATCCGTACCAACATCCTTTGTAAGTATGGGGTTCCTTTTGAAATTATCACTGATAACGAGTCTCACTTCCAGAAAGAGGTCCCTCGGTTATTGAAAAAAGAAAAAATTCAGCATCACAGGTCTTCTCCTTACAGACCTCAAACAAATGGCACAGTTGAAGCTGCAAATAAAACCTTTAAGAGTATACTTCAGAAAATGGCAAATAACCATAAACACTGGCACTTGCATTTACCTTATGCTTTATGGGGATATAGAACAATCGTACATACTCCAACTGGTGCTACACCCTACTCTTTGGTGTATAGGATGGAAGCGATTTTGCCAGTTGAAGTAGAGATCATATCAGCTCGCATCATGAGGGAGAGTCGGCTAGATGAAGTAGAATGGATAAAAGGCTACCATGATCAGCTCATCAGTATTGATGAAAAGAGAATGGATGCATTATATCAGATTCAGGGCTATCAGCAAAAGTTGGCTAGGCACTTCAACAAGAAAGTCAGAGACAGAAAGCTACAAGAGGGTCATCTTGTTTTAAAAGAAATTAGAGCACCTGTTCATGATCCAAGGGAAAAATTCAGACCTAATTGGAGCGGCCCATTCGTGCTAAAGAAGATCATATCCGGTGGAGCAGTAATCTTGATGGACTTGGATGGCATAGAATTTTTCAGTCCATGCAATTTAGATCAACTTAGAAGATATTTTGCATAAGCATCCTTGTAATTCATGCATGACATTTGCATCATTGTCAAAATAGAACTACGTGGATCTGATTCTCCATAAAAAAATGATAAAAGGTGATACTGTTGTAAGGAGATACGTAGGCAACCCATATGGATCCGGTCCAAATCATCAATAAAAATTCATTTTTGTATCATATATTCAGCCTGGCTCTTATTTGCATTATAGAAGAAATGAGAAAAATAAACGCTCGCTAAGTTGAAAACCCGAAAAGGGCGGCTTAGACAAAAATTAGAGCAAAAAGAAAATATAAAATATATAACAAAAAGATGTCTTATTTATCTTCTTTAATCTTTGGAACATTATAAGAAAAGTAAATACATTATCAGAAAAATATTCCCAAAAAGAAGCAAACCCCCAAAATCAGTCTTGGTTCTCCTCTATCTCCTCAAGTATAGCAGCTCTCCTAGCTTTCTCATACCTCCATGAGTTAGCTATCAACCAATCCAAATACTGAAAGGTCTTACTACAATGATGAGTGGGCTGAACAACATGGAAACCTCTCACCCATTCGCTCCTAACAGCTCGAGCAACAGCCTATGTGATCAAAGTAGACTGGAATAAAGCACCATCTCGGGGCACACCCTGCCTATGGCCCATCTGGTGCATGATCCAAGTAGCCTAATAGAAAGTCACCATCCTCAAAGCCATGAGATAAACCATCTTGTAACCAAAACTCATGGTCATAAATCTCTTGATCTTGTACCACTCACAGCTCCACAACAGCTCATCAGAATCCAGTTCAAACAGCCAATCAACCCACTCTCTTTCAGAATTCCTCTTGATCACAATGGTTCGGGTTATGTACTAAGAAGCAGAATAGTCCACCTTTGTGGGAGGACCCACTATCCTAAGGTGGTCTCTCAGCCAAATTTGAGAAAAGAAGGTGCAAAAGATAAGTAAACAGGAAAAAAAATGAACGAATAGATACAGAGATAAGAAACAACTTGAAGAATAATCAGACCAATGCTCCATGACCCATTAGAGTTGCATACTCTGTCCAAACTCATAATGGTCTCAGCTAACACAACAGCAGCAATGGATCTCCCTTCCTCCATCTGAGGGATTAGTTCAGCAACTTTAGCATCTCCCCAACTAGTAGGGCTCACAAAAATATATCCGGCAGTCAGACAAAAGGAAAGCGCTCGCATCCTCAAAATCTTTAGGATCATGGAATTCTGCAATAACAGCAGTCAGATCTACCCAGCCATCCACTACCATGGGACTAGCAGTTTCTTCACTCAGATCTAAGAGTCCTCTGAAAGAGTTAAAATATCCTACCCTCTTAGTAGGAGTAGCCAACATAGCCTCGAGATCAGATCCGAGCAATACTGAAAATTTCTCAAATATAGGACACATTTCCTCCATGGATGCCCCAAATCTGAAGACGTGGGCAACTGGATCCCAAAAGCGCATGCAAGTGCGCAGAAAATCCCAATTAATTTTTATGCCTCTCAAAGTTGGCATAGCATTCACCCCATATTTTCCTAAGTTAATTCTCTCCACTTTGGTAAGATTTTTGTACCATAAAAATATTTCTTAGTTAAAATAAGGTTCCATTGTGAAAAAAAGCAAAATATAACAAAGCAGTTGTTTAAAAGTAAGAAAAAGAGTGAAAAAAATAAATTTTGAAAACCCAGTTTTACAGACTATAAGCGTCAAAGGGCTCTATATATAGGAAAATTTCTGAGTCACCCTCTAGGCCCAGACACGCGGTACGCTTGGTGTGGAGCACGCCGCATAGGCGACATGCGTAGCGTGCCGCCATGACGTGCCGCCCAGTGCCGCCGGTCACCGGCCCATGCCGCCATTCTCTGTCGGTCGAGTTTTGCCTCTCGGTAAATTTTGGCAGCAATCCATAAAAGTTTAGCATGGTTTCGGGCTTCCAAAGATATATTTTTTATGTCAAAATTAGTACATAATTAATAGAAAAAGGAACAAAATGAGAGAAAAGCATAATGGAATCTTACTAAAGTCATAAGATAATATATATCATATAATAACATAAAGTACATAGTCATCCTGACAGACATACATATATAGATACATAGCCTACATGCATACATAGCATATTATGAGTCCTCGCCCGAGCACCAGTCCAATCCGCTAAAGGAATCGAAATGCTCATTTGGGTTTGAACTCATGATGGAGCCCCCGAACTCAGATTAATTGATTTTTGAAAAGAGATTTTTTGAGTCGCCACCTTAATTTTATTTTATTTGGGAAAAGTTAAGGAAAAAAACCATTTGAGTGACTCCAAATATTTATCCCAAGGAAAAGTACACTAGCCCTCGATTTACCAAAGAGGATTCAGGGACTAGGTTTTCGATTTATTTTAAAGATAAAGATTAGTTTGGCAATTTTAATACTAAACTTCTTAAAATTAATTTCATAAACAAGTATAATACATGAACAATTAAGATATGCATGATCATTCATTCATTCCAAATATAAAATACAAAATAAAGCAAAATAAATGTAATAAACAAATAATAAATTACAATGAAACCAAATCAGGGGATACTTCCTCTAGCCCTTATAGGTTCTA
>CATKHJ010060627.1:0-31922 GCA_949750685.1 Vernicia montana
TTTTGTTTGTTTTTTCTTGTTTTGTCTGTTGTTGGTGTGGGGTTTTGGAGGGGGTGGTTGGTTTCTTTCTTTTTTTTTTTTTTTTTTTTTTTTTTTTAATTGCACTAATAAAATTGTGAAAATATCTGTTGGGCAATAAAATAAGAATGGCTCTTAATGAAAAACGTCAATAGAAGATAAAGAAGAACAAAAACAATCCTTGGAATCAGAGCTTTTTCAAGCATTCCCTTTCCAAAGTAATCCTCGTTACTCACACATTCACTTTGTCTTTCAAATTTTATTTTAATTCTTAATTTTAATTAATTAATAATAAGTCAAACTTATATATATTAAAACTTCGGTAGTTTCGGTTTTAACTGAATTTTTTTTTGATAAAAATTGAATTGAATAAAAATTTAATTCGATTTGTCATATTTAAAATCGAATCGAACAATATACTAAATAAATCAAACCAAACCAATTAGTTTGGTTTTTCAGTTTCAGTTCGGTTTTGCTCACTTCTACCGTTGATATAACATTACTCTAATAAGATTCAATTAGTGCTGTAATCGAGTTGAGCCAAGCCCAAGCCTTAGCTTGCTTAGGTTCGGCTCGATATTTTTTTTTGAGCTTAAGGTCGAACTCGAGTTTGAAAATCATGTTCAAAATTGACTCGTTTAAACTCAAGCCAAACTCGAGCTCAGCTCATCAAAAGTTTGTTTATAAATTATAATCGAGCTCGGTTCGTTAATAAATTATAATTGAGTTAAGTTCGAACTCGACCCGTTTTAAAACTCATTTATAACTTACCAGAATACTCAATTTTCTAAATATTTATTTCTAATAAATAACTATAACAAAAAATATTTAAAACCAACATTAAAACAAAAGCATCCAATTAGTAAAAAAAAATCCAATAAAAAAATTAAGCATTATATGTATCACAAAAATATTAATTAATAAAAAAAATATTTTTAAAAATTATAATATTAGATTATATAATAAGAAAATATTATATTATGTTAATTAAGAGTATATATATTTTAGTAAAATTAAATTACCAAAAAGATTATAAGAGTATTAAAATATACTTTTTGGACTGTCAAAATTATTAAGTTAATAATAATAATAATAATAATAATAATAATAATAATAATCGAATTGTTTACGAGCCTATTAATCGAGATATTCGTGAGCTTGTTCATGAGCTTATAATTAATCTGTTCACGAGGTTAATCGAGTCAAGTTTAATTTTGTTTAAATTCGGCTCGTTTATTCATTAAATTTTAAAATAATGCTCAAACTTAGCTCGTTTATAAAATGAATGTGAACACAAACGAATTTTTATCGAGTCAAATACCTAACTGCTCGCAATAAGAATAATAAAAGTAAAAAATTCAAACTTGATTGATATCTCCAAAATTTTATGGATGATATCATTGGTAACTATAATACCAATCAAGAATAAAATGTGGTTTAAATGATTTTCAGAACATCTCAATTCCCAAATATCCGTTGGACCATGCTTGCCTAGAGAAAATCACAAGTCCTCATAAAAAAAAAAAAAAAAAAAAAATAGTAAAAATGAATTTTCAAATATATGTACAACAATAAAAGCAATGTTGAATAAAAAAAAAGATTTATCACAAGCAAAATCAAATAAAATCATTGACGAATAAAAAAATGTGAACCCTTGCAAATGATGAAATGAAAAAATAAATTGCCAAAACTCTATAGTGGACATAAAAATATTATAAATTTTTCTGATATATTCTCTTATAATAAGTAGCACTTAGAATATTGGATTATGAAATTTATCGTCTCTTAAAATTTTAAAAGATGATGTTATAGGAGTAAAATTTTTTATTTAAAATATTATTGTACTACTTAATTTAGATAAGTATAATTAAAAAGAAATATATATATTTCATGAGGAGTAACATTTAGAAATCTTGAATGTTTATTTCAAATTACTCATAGTTCCATTTTCTTAGTACATAATTTAAAATATATATAAAATGATAAACTTTACTATTTACTTTATTTTTTATACAAATAAATTTAAATAAAAAATAATTAAATTCAAAATAAAATCAAAATTAACATAATTAAGTGAAGTCTTATACATCATGATAGTTGTGTTACATTAATACTAAAATAAAATATAAAATATTTAAGAATCAATATAAATTATTTTTTAAAAAAATATTATTTAATAAAAAAATTTATTTATCAATAATTTAATAATAATTATATAAATTAATATACATACAAATCTTAAAAAAAATTCTTAATTTTTTTTTTTATATAAAAATCAATAAAAAAAAAAATTAAACTCTACGACTAGTGTAAATTAAATCTAGTCCTTCGAATTTTTCTCAATAATGAATACTATTTTTTTTTAAACCATTCAAATTTGAATAATTTAAAAAAATAAAATCATTTTCCGGCCCAAACAGTCCAAAACTGACTTGAAACTGGTTAGAAAGCTATCGGAATTGAACTGCAAGGCAGGGCAGGACTGGTTGAGGTCCGGACCGAAGTCCCCCATTTAGGGACCCAGGACACGTTAAGGGGCCTAGGTGAAGTATAGTTTTGGGCTGATATTAGTTAGTAATTTGGCCCATTAGAACCTGATGGGGAAGGAGAATTTGGGAAATATGAAAAATAATGAGGGTGTTATGGTAATTTAGAAATAGCATTTAATTCACGTGTATATTTACAAATCCTGGCATTTGCATCACTCTCTCCTTCATTGCTCTATCTCTAGTTGGTCAGTTCGCCTCCCAATAACACCTTCGTTTTCCTCTCTCAAAATTCAATCAAAAAATTCAAAATCAAAACCCCAAAATTCAGTCTCAATTTTCAATTCCCTTCTCTCAATTCCCACTTCTCTGTAAATCAAATTCCAATTCCAATTCCAATTCCTCATGCCCTTCATCTAACACTCAGGTAGTTTTTCCCAAACCCTAGAATCAATCTATTTGATGCTTTTTTGCTTTGATTATTTGATTTTGTTGTTTTGATTTTTTTTGGCAGTGGTTTTGGTTGATTTTGTGCACAAAAAATGAAGAGAGAGCTGGCTGCTTTTGTGACTGGAGTTCAGTCTCAGCTGGCTAGCTCGATTGAATCGCAGATGGAAGTATCTGAGGATGGGAATTGTAAGAGATTTAGAGTTCCCAAGGTAAATGGTTTTATTGTTTATTCTCGACTGAAGAAGACTAGAACTAGTGAAACTGATGTTCAAAATAAAAGGATTAAAAGTCTTGAGGTTCCACAATTGGGTTTAAACTCTGGAATTACAACTTCATTTGATGAGGATAGAAAGTGTCAAGTCGTTGAAACTGTAATTGAAGAAAGCCAAGTTGCTGAAAATGTTGAATTTCTGGGGTGTAAAGATGAACCAATGAGTGAGTCTAAGCCAATTTCATTAAAGGAAGGAGGTAATGAGAGTACTGAGGTGAAAACCAATAAGCTGAGACGGTTGACTTGGTCGAAACTTAAGTTTAAAGTGGAGCCTGTAGAAGTAAAGGTTAATGGGTTAGAAGCTATTGACAGTGAAATGATTTCAAAAGTAGATGTCGAGATGATAGCTGAAGGAAGTGCTTTGACACCTCCAAAGAAGAATTTAGAGTTGAAAATGTCTAAAAAGATTGCATTGGACAATGTGCCTATGACAGTCAAGGAGCTTTTTGAGACTGGTTTGCTTGAAGGGGTGCCTGTAGTTTACATGGGCGGCAAAAAGGTTAATCCACTAATTTGATTTATTTTTATACTTTTTCTTTTTCCAGTTCCTCTTTGGGTTTAGGTGGTAGTTTGCATTTTTGTTAATTATTTTTTTTCCCTTTCGGCATTGTAGTTTCAGGCATTTTGTCTCCGGGGTACAATCAAAGATGTTGGAATTCTGTGTTCATGTTCTTTTTGCAAGGGTTGTAGAGTAAGTATTCTATTTTTGCTGCACTGTATAATTCCAATTTGTTTCGTGAATGGATCATTTCTTTATTGATTTGCTTCCTTCTTTATTTTCTTTTCCATTAATTTAGGTTATTCCGCCTTCCCAATTTGAGATTCATGCTATCAAACAATACAGACGAGCAGCACAATACATTTGTTTTGAGAATGGGAAGAGCCTGCTTGATGTACTGAATGCATGCAGGGCTTCTCCTCTGGATTCTTTGGAAGCAACAATTCAAAGTGCCATTAGTGGTTTGCCAAAAGAGAAAACTTTCACCTGTAAGAGATGCAAAGGTGAGTCTTTGTCTTGATCTTTTAATTTCAAATTGTGTCAAATGCTTGAAGCTTCTTGATAATATTGGAATCTTCTCCTGAATTCTTTTGTTATATTTAATGTTCTAGGTACATTCCCTACAATTTATGTTGGCAAAATAGGGCCTTTATGCAATTCATGTGTGGAGTTGAAAGAACCTAATGGCAGCCCTGCTTGTGAAACTAGTATAAAGGCTAGGTATGCAATTGCCGCACTTTTTATGTTCTTTCTGCTTGTAATTCTGGGTGGATTTTTTTTTGCGTTAATTTGTGTCATGAAATGAACTGTAATTGAGAGACACTTTGTCTTCATTTATTTTGCTCCAAAATATTAAGTGGGGTGGGAGAGTAGCTTTAGGAAAGTACCCTAGGATCGAAGTTGTATCTATGTTGCTCATGTAAATTGTCTAGTATTCTATTCATTATGGTGGGTGCTAGATTTTTAATCAGTTGTAGATTCACATATTCAAGAATGGATCTGCTCTTGCCTATTAGCATTCTCATCTGAATGAATTTAGCTTGGTGAAATTGAAGCCTTACAGGTTTACAGTTTAAAATAATGCGTATATTGAATTTCATTTGACCTTAAAGTGGTAAGCTTTTTGTTCTGTATCAATATTCGAGGAGGGCAAGGCTAAGACTTAATTAAATTTTTACAAATCAGGTGTGTGTTAACAAGTTATTTAACGAATTTTGCATAAAAATTGATGTCCCTTTAATGGATTTCTAGTTACTAATGAGTTAAAGTCTTTCAAAGTTCAAACATTAGCTTGATTAGCTATTCAACTTTTGAATTATGTGTATTTGCTTGCCACCAGCTCCCAACCATCCTTGCCAGGACTGGGCCTAGGGTGCATTTTTGGGATAGCTTTTCTCACGCCTTCAAAACCCATGGCATTTTAGCAAGATTTGATCTCAAAGTCTATGGTATAATGTCAAGATGCTTTTCTAGATAAGCTTATAACCCCCAACTTTCATGTATTTTCTTGAAACATATTTGTGAGATTTTTATGTCATGTTCTGATTCTGGTTTGTGTTTTCCTTTGCTTTTCTTAGTAATGTATGTAGCATTATTTTGGTCAGAATTTTTATGCTATGCGAGGTGTAATGCTTTTTTTTTTTTTTTTTTTTTATAATTTTTCCCAAACTATAACTTCATTGGGTAACATCCAGCCCAGACTTTGATTATGTACATCCGATAATTGCTTATAAAATAAGTTATAAATTAGCTACTTTCCTTTAAAATAGGTGTTCATGACTGTGCTGCCTATTGTTGGCTCTTCTTCAATTTATTTATCATCTATAGTACTTGGATTTTTGGATTGAACATCCCATATTGAATGTATCTGAATGTTGGACTGGCCTATTTCTCAAAATTTTGTTATTTTTATTTTTACTAGTTTGAAGAGTCAAACTGCTGTACCCATACTCATATCCAGATATCCTTATATGAGATGAGTACTTTTGGGGAAAATGAAGAGCCGAAATAACTGTGATTATCATTATATGTGGTTGAGCTCTCTCATAGTTACTAAAGGCATAGGCGCACCAAGGCTCATGCCTGAGAGAGGTCTGGCATGAAGAAAATAAAAAAAGTGAAGAAATAATTCAAATTAACACTTAATATTCATAATAAATTCAAGAAATTAACTCTATTTAACCAAATTGACAAAAGTTAATAATCTTCAAAATGTCACCACCTTGTGTACCTTATGCCTCAGGCATGCTTTTCTACAGCTATGAGCTCTACAATGAATAATGCAAGTTAGATTAGCTACAATGAATCATGCTAGTTAGATGTCCCTTTCTGTGGATAAATTTTTCTTGAAAGCTAGTTTATCCATTCCCTAAACTTTAGGAATTTAATTGAGTTTAGTTGTATTAGAAGGATGTGCAAATTAATTGTAATAATAACAGAACACAGGGTATTGTATAGATTTCAATGCTAGGGTTTTCTTAACCTGGAAACTCTTACTACATCTTCAAGCTATTTGATGTATTAACTAACCGTAAGAGATAACAAAGCTCGTATATCTCATAGTAGTTGCAAGAATGTGAATAGAATGATATATGGTTATGCTAATGTTATCCCTTTTCTGTTATTTCAGCTTAGTAGAACCAGTTTTGTCGGCAGAGTCCTCTGGAAATGCTTTTATGTCTACCTTCTCACAAGACACTACTCCAAGTCTAAGGAAGATAGCAAGAAAGTTGGTATCCTTTTACATCTTGCATTTTATTTCTGGTGTTGCATATTTGCTCTTTAGTCGTTACTTCTCAATTTTGGGAATTGAGTCTTAGTTCTTTGTTCTGAATGCATATGGATACACACGGATGCTTTATTGTGACAATTTCTTCTCTGGCTTTTTAGTTGGTGGCTTGGTGCATTGATTTATGATCTAGTACTCTATCCATTTTTTACATTGCTTTCAATCTGCATCATTTCAGGCCATCAAAACCAGATTTAAACACAAAGTTGTCAAGAAGTGCTCCTATGCGCATGTCTTCAAGAAAAAAGTGTGAATGGAAGAAAGCAACAAAGTTGGTATCTTATTTATCTTGTTGTCTAGTGTTATGTAGCATATTTTGCCTTAAGTTTTGACTTTTTGGGGGAAAGGATTAATCTTTGTTCTAAAACCATATGGAAGATACAAAGATGTATGTTAATTGGTGTTTCCTTCTGTGCTTGGTTGGTGGTGCACTGTTAATGCAGAGATTTCATTATAGGCATTTGTCTTTGATAATTCAGGTCATCAGAACCAGAGTTGATCTCAAAGCCCTCCAAAAGTGCTTCTGTACATCTCTCATCACGGAAAAGGAAAAACTGGAAGATCACATCGAGGTTGGATTTGTTTTCATCATGTGATGGCAATTTGTTGTTTGGCTTAGCATGTTTCAGTTTCTGTTTTCCTATTTCTGTTTCTCTTTCTGTCAAGTAAATACTATCTCTAGTTCACAAGCAGTGCGGAACGCCAAAGGATAATTTTTTTGATATGATACTGATACAACTTCCCTTCAACTTTAATTTGTGCACCTCCTCTTTTTTCAGCACATCAAAACCTGCTATATTATCAAAGTCTTTGAAAAGTGCATCAGCAGGTGCTTCTTCACAAAATAAGTGTCAGTCGAAAATAACAACGAAGTTGGTTCTCTTCTTCCCCGACCCTCGTTCTTTTATCTTTGCCTTGATTGCTTCCTGTTGTAGCATATTTCTGGGTTTAATTATCACCCTGCTTTGGAGAATAATCTTGTCTTTTTTACCTTATTTTCTCAAGAGATCAGAGGTTGCATAAATTGGTTTTTGAGGAAGGTGGATTGCCTGATGGGACTGAAGTAGCTTACTACGCTCGTGGACAGGTGGCTGAGATAAATATCATTTATGCTTATATATGTTTATGCTTAGTGTGTAAAGTAATTATTCTTCTGTACAGAAATTGCTTCTGGGTTACAAGAGGGGCTTTGGAATACTTTGCCGTTGCTGCAACAGTGAGGTACTTCTCACTTGAACTTCATGGTTCCTTAATCTTTCATCAGACATGTTGGCATTATTCTTAACTAATGCGCAGGTCAGTCCCTCAACATTTGAAGCTCATGCAGGCTGGGCTACTCGCAAAAAGCCGTAAGTTTTTTATGAGATATCTGATAACTTGTGATGTTAACTGTTCCTCCCCCCACCCCCACCAAAAAGAAAAAGCTGGGTGGTGGTAGATGTGCAAAGTCGTTATTGTGTTCTCTTGGCAGGTATGCATATATTTACACATCTAATGGTGTGTCACTTCATGAACTGGCAATATCACTATCAAAAGGTCGCAAGTATTCTGCCAAGGACAATGATGACCTATGCATTGTCTGTGCCGATGGTGGTAATCTTGTTCTTTGTGATGGATGCCCAAGGGCTTTCCATAAAGGTGAATGTAAATCCTAATATTATCAAAATGCTTAATTCCTTCTTTTTTTGTTGGGGGAGAGGGTAGTATTGGACCTGGTGGTAGGGGTATGGTTGGTTATAGATTGGATCTTCTCAATCTTGTATAGATTAGATTGTTATATATAGATGTTCTCTATGCTTGCTTGAGAAAACAGAATAAACTAGAAATGGCTGAATGAAAGAGAGAAGAGTTAGTAATGCGTGTATTGAATTAAGTTATAGTGCATGTATGCTGTCATATCTGGATGATTAATGAGTTGAAACAGTAAGCATGTTCAAGTTTTGGTCTTCTTAACATAGTAAATGCTCTAGTTCGAAGATATTAATAAGTGGTTGACTAATTTTTATATATCAATTACTGTATCTTGAAAAGTAACAACTTCTATTGACTTTGGCTTGTGGTTATATTTTTTGTCTTCTGAAATAGTGATAGTATTTTAGGGCCAAACTATTCTTTTGGCCAGAAATTACAAATTACTTCATTACCTATTATTCAATCTACTAGAATACAGAGATGATCCACCACTTGCTATTGTAGTAGTAAGAATTGTGGGGCTATGATCTGTATGTTCCATTTTACACATACAATATTGTGGTATTCTGCAGGAATGTGCATGTGTGTACATGCTCAAGGAATAGGCTTTTGGATAAAGTTCTTATTTTATTTATTTCTTCACTGTATTTCGCTTTGCCCTTGGATGTATGTATGCTCTTCATAACTTCTTTTGGGGAATGGGATGGACTATGGAGCCTTCTCCTTTATTTGATATATTTAAGTTTCCTCAAAAGATGCTGGATTGTGAGATTTTCTGCTTTCTGAATGAACAGTAGCATGAAAGAAGAAAACTAAAATGGCCTTTCTAGTTTAGTTAAGGAAAAGTGATATGGCTGAGTTGATTTTGATCAGCAAATTTATTGGCCCATGCAGGATGTGCATCTCTATCAAGTATTCCCCGTGGTAAATGGTTTTGCCAATTTTGCAAGAATATGTTCCAAAGGGAAAAGTTTGTAGAACATAATGTCAATGCTGTTGCAGCTGGAAGGGTTTCAGGAGTCGATCCTATAGAACAGATAACCAAGAGATGCATTCGTATTGTCAAAAACATAGAAGCAGAACTTAGTGGATGTGTGCTATGCAGGTAAAAGTTACATTGTTCTAGAGATTTGACTGTAATAATCAAGTATATGGACTGTCATTATTTATTCCTGTTAAGCAATTTATACTGAGCTCTTGTTGCTTTATATGTGTTTATTCTTACGTACTATCCCTTTTGATGTAGATAGCTCATCATGTCTATAATTTTATTTTTTATGCAGAGGTTATGATTTTAGCCGATCTGGATTCGGTCCACGTACAATCATACTGTGTGATCAGGTAGTTGTCTACTCATATCTTCTTCTTTTGAATGCAATTACTTTATAGATAGAATTTCAATTGTGAAATACTTGCCACTGTAAATTCAAACATACGTACTCTTCCTATCTTTTTTGTCATCTCCTTGTCATGTTAATAGACTAGTGCTTTATAGATGGAGTTACATTTATCAATTCAGTTTTAACTGATATTCTCATTTTCTGACAGTGTGAGAAGGAATTTCACGTGGGTTGCTTGAGGAGTCACAAAATTGCAAACCTAAAGGTTTGTGCTTACATAATTCTTTTCCTCTTAACAAAAATCCGCTTGCATCAACTCAGTTTCCTATCTGGTGGTGGACTTGCTGTCTGATGTTACTTGTTTGACAGGAATTGCCGAAAGGAAAGTGGTTTTGTTGCCCAGATTGTGGTAGGATCCATTCTACTTTGCAGAAGTTGTTAGTTCGTGGAGCTGAAAAACTCCCAGACCCTCTTTTGAATGTTATAAAGAGGAAGAACGAGGAGAAAGGCTTGGAAACCATTAATGATATCAATGTGAGATGGAGACTTCTTAGTGGCAAATTTGCTTCTCCTGAAGTTAAATTGTTGCTTTCACAAGCTCTTGCTATCTTTCAAGTAAGTACTGTCCATGAAAAAAAAATGCAGGCCACCAGTTGCCTATAGCATATGATGATTACTAACATGAGAGTAACAGCAATTTTGAAATGCAGAAAATATCTGTTGTGTATTCAGATACATGCAGATGAATTGTCTTATGGTTTTCTACCTAAATGTGTTGTGCAAACATATTTCTTCATTTGATTTGTAGGGACTTTGCTCTCTATTGATGTAAATTTGAATAAGTACTTCATGCTTTGGACTGTTATATGCAGTAATAAATCATTTTCGTGCTTTTTCTTGACACTCATTTTGATACTAATAATATGCTAATGAAAGAGCCATGATGTCCACTATTTCACTGAAATTACATAATTACATTTCAGGAATGTTTTGATCCCATAGTAGATACAAGTGGGCGTGACCTTATTCCTTTGATGGTTTATGGGTAAACTTTACGCACACATACATTATGTTGCTTATTTTTATATTTATACCTACCCCAGTATGCAATTGGCATAAAACTTTCCTTCTCTTACAGGAAGAATTCAAAGGGCCAGGATTATGGGGGAATGTACTGTGCAGTGTTAACGGTCAAGTGAGAAATGGATTTGCATATCTAAGCTTTGGTTTCATGTCACTGTCTCAAGGTTTACAGCAATCTAAATTTATAATTTTGCAGCTCATTTGTTGTATCGGCTGGAATAATTCGAATTTTTGGGCAAGAAGTTGCTGAACTTCCCTTAGTTGCAACAAGTAATGGTAACCATGGGAAGGTGAGACTAGCATGTGGTGCATCACTTGATTTATATTCAACATTAATTTATCATGTCAGCCTTTCCATGAAGCAGGAATCTACATCTGTCATTCTAGAGCTTGCTTATTTTATGTTTGGCCTAACTATGGTTGATAAAATTTGGTTTACTGTAGTGGTGTACTATGCAGTGTAATAATTATATATTATAGTTTCAGCCGATGGAATATGGTGCTTTGTGAATCTTTATTTATAGGAATTACTTGCCATCTCAGGGCTATTTCCAATTATTGTTCTCGTGCATCGAGAAGTTGCTGGCTTTTCTAAATGTGCAGAGCCTTGTGCTTCCATCTGCTGAAGAGGCAGAATCAATATGGACTGATAAATTTGGTTTTCAGAAGATAAATCCGGACCAGGTATGTGATTTCTACACATGCATCTGTGTCTATACATCTCTATTCGTGAGTTATTTCCAGCTTACATCTGTATATTGAAATTGTGTATGCTTTATGCTGCAGCTTAGCAAATACAGAAAAAGCTGCTGTCAAATGTTGAGCTTCAAAGGGACGTCTATGCTGCAGAAAGTGGTTCCTGCTTGTAGAATTGTTAATCAAAATACTGAGTCTATAGGAGTATTTTAAACAAGTGGTTTGAGCTTTTTTTTTTTATTTTTTATTTTTTTTTAAGGGAAAGCAGCTTAGTGTTTACATTTCTGTTTCCTATTTTTTATTTTTTCTTAGAAAAATGTGTATATACAGACTTGGGCTATTTAAGGAAAGTACATATGTGACAAGTCTTCTTTTACGGTTCTGTTATGGAGAGGAAGCAAATGCAACTCATTTTGTGCTCACCATTTTTCTCCAATTTCAGTTCATAGATGAAATATTCATCCATCAGATCATTATTTTACACCCTTCCACCCTCAATTCACCAATATTTATTATCATTAAAATTTGGAATATTTATATATAGTACTATTTATTTATTTATTTATTTTTTTTTATAACTGTATTTAGGTTTTACTAGGTGATTATATTTTAAGGTAGTTATTTTTGGTGGACGTTTTTATATATATTAACATGTGCTGCAACTGAGCAGCCTTTTTATTTTTTATTTTATTTTTTTATTGTTTATGTAATTCGAAGAAAACTAGAAAAGAAAATTCTGATCCAACTCGACCCCATCTTGGCTCCTAATGAAGAGAATTGTTTCTAATGAGATTGAAACTCTGGTGCTCAACCCTTCGGTGGTACTGGGTAGACCTGGGTTGTAGTTCTTAATTTGTAAAGGAAATAACAGGTCGAACAGACATAATCTTTAATCAGGTCTAAGTGGTAGTCTCACTTTTATTTTACACTGGAATTCGTTTGTTTCACGAAAAATATTTTCGTTTGGAACATTTTAGAAAATTAATCAATGAAAAATATTTTTCTGATCAATAAAAAATTAAGTTTTTTTTTTTTAAAAAAAATATTCTTTTCAGAACGGAAATACATTTTTCGGATTTTGACAAATTTATTATAATAAAAAAAAATATATAAATATAAATTTATTAATCCGCCGATCACCGATATTCACTATCGGCGATTGTTGATGACCACCATCGATTGTTGCTGATAAGCACCACTGGCTGCCACAAACCAACGATAACCATCCTTGGTTGTCAACGACCACCAAATTTATTGTTTTTATGTATTTTTTTCTTATACTTAATAATAAAATTTTAAAAATACGAAATTATTATAAGTTTAAATATGTTTATAGTTTTATAAATTAAAATTTTTAATATTTTTTAAATAATTTTTAATATTGTAATCAAATAATAAAAAATCAATTTTTGAAAAAAATATTTTTTAAAAAAATATTTTTCTTGCAATTATATTTTTCAAAAATAAATTATTTTCCACGGATACAGAATTGGCAAAAGCTCATATAGTCAATCATCTTATTTGTAAGCAACATCCTTGTTTAGGTGATGCCACCGTTCAAATTTCACCATCATATTCCAAAATGGAAAAGGTAGCGTAAGCTTATGCAAATCTTTAACAAAGAGCATAATAATGTGTTTCACAGCCACTAAGTATTCCCAATGCTTTAATCATAATTGACATTCTCTTACAGAGTCAACATTCACATGCAAAACAAACACTCTCTCTTTAATCATCACCATAATATCTCTTTAACTTACAGCGTATGCATCTTCTAAACTTTTAAAAATCTTCCCATTTTCTTTTTTCTTCACCATTGCTTTAAAGCTGGAAGGTGTAATCATAATCATCATCATCACACTTAAAAACACCCATACATTCCTTACCTCCCACGTTAATCTTTAATTCACCTTCACAATTCACATAAAATATAAACATACCCATATCACTAATTAACTCTCTATACTTTCCTCCAAATCAATTTATTACAAATTTCATCAAACATACCTAAGTCTTCAAGTATGAGAATAAGAATTTTCTCCTTTTGGGTTTTTGCTTTTGTTATTGCTCTAATTTCCGTTATAATTTCTCTCAATGCAATTTCTCCTTCCTCTTTGACAATCTCTCCTACAAGCATTCGAGATAGTTTTCTATTTTCTATTCTCAAAAGGGTTATCAAGAAATGTGGTTTAGAGGATGCCTTTTCAAGGATCTTGTCTAGACACCATCACCACCACCACCACCATCACCGGAGGAAGCCTCGAGTGAAATGTGATCAGAGAAGGCTTATATACCGTTTTAGAAGGGTGATATTCCAGTATAAAATTAAAGGGTCTTGTATATTGACAGTAGACTTAAAAGGTTGTGGGAATTTCAGTAGTGTTCAGAAAGCTATAGATTTTGTTCCAGAATTTAGCCCCTCTCCAACTCTCATCATAATCGATTCTGGTACTTACAGGTCATTTTCTTCTCTCTCTCTCTCTCTCTGTGTGTGTGTCTTCAATATTGAATTGAAGCATCCAATGCCAGTTTTATAGTGCAGGAGGTTAAGAGTTCAAATCCTGATACTGATACTTATAGTGCAGGAAGTTAAGAGTTCAAATCCTGATATTGATACTAATAGTCACTCGCTTTTAAGAGTTTCTTATGTAAAATAAAAATGAATTGAGAAGTTCCAATTAAAAAATATATTTAGGTACTTGAACTTGTCTATTAACATGTGGTGGCAGGGAGAAGGTGGTAGTGCATACTAACAAGACAAACATAATAATACAAGGACAGGGTTATCTCAACACTGCCATAGAATGGAATGACACTGCAAATTCTACTGGAAGAACTGTTTATAGCGCTTCATTTGCCCTTTTTGCACTTAACTTCACAGCTTACAATATTAGCTTTAAGGTAAATTACAATTACCAATTAATTAAAACTTGAGACTTCTAAATATATATAATTTGGTTCTAATGGAAAAAGTCTTTGTTATATGTTTTTAAAAAAAAAAAAAAAAAAAGAATGCAGCTCCTAACCCATCTCCAGGAGAAGTGGGAGGGCAGGCAGTGGCAATTAGAGTAGCAGGTGATCAAGCTGCATTTTATGGGTGTGGATTTTATGGAGCTCAAGACACTCTTCATGATGATCATGGAAGACATTATTATAGAGAATGTTTTATCCAAGGTTCTATTGATTTCATTTTTGGGAATGCTAGATCACTTTTTGAGGTAAATTAAATTCATCTTTTTGAATTGCTATATATAAATATAATCATGTTATGAAAATGCATATGCAATGTCAAAAATTCATTATTTTTTACATATTCTGTAATGAAATCAAATGTAATTAATTTTTAAACTAAATATATTACGACATATCAAACATTATCTATATAACAAAATTCAATTAATTCTCAAGAACGCAACATTCTGTCACTTGATTCTTTCTAGAATTAAAAGAGTAATTATAAATTAATTAATGATTATTTATGCATGGCAGGGATGCATAATCAGTTCCATAGCAGAACCTCCAAAAGCGGGAGTGAGTGGATCAATTACAGCTCAAGCACGGGAATCAATGAATGAGGAAACTGGATTTTCCTTTGTGAATTGTAGCATTGATGGAAGTGGCATAGTTTGGCTTGGAAGAGCTTGGGGTGCTTATGCTACTGTTGTTTTTTCTAAAACTTACATGTCAACTGTTGTTTCCCCTGATGCTTGGAATGATTGGAGAGATCCCTCTAGAGACCAGTCTGTGGTTGATCCTACTCGTTAATGCCCTTTCTTTATTCTTTGGGAAATTATTCTAATGGTCACTGTATTTTATATTGATTTTCACTCGTATTTATAAATATTCAAATTCCTCATAATTTAATTACTAAACTTTAATTTTATTCCAATTAATTATAAGGTACGTACTCTTACTATATTCTTGAAAAATCTAATATAATAATATAAGTTGGCATATTATAAAATTATAAATTAAAAACTAAATTGAGGAAAAGTTTTCTCTATAAATTTCAATCCCAAATTAAATGCAACATCAAAATTTCCACAAGTTTTTTTTTTTTATCAGAATTACTCTTTGTTTCTGGTCTTTCTTTTTTTTTTTTTTTTTTTTTTTTTCTTCCAATGACTCTTTGTTTCTGTTTTAATGTTATATATATATTGGTATTTTTAATAATTTGCAGGACAGTATTGTTTGGAGAGCATGAGTGTTATGGACCAGGAGCAAACTACAAATATCGAGTATCGTATGGGAAGCAGCTAACTGAATATGAAGCAGCTCCTTACATGAATGTTTCATACATAGATGGAAATATTTGGCTTCATCACCAAAATCTCATATCCAGTTTTTCTGATAATGATCATAGCTACCAAGATTTTATATAGATTAATTTATTCATTAATGTATAATATTTTTCATGCAGTATTTTATAATAATATGCATGTTAGAGAGAGGGAGGGATATAGAGAAGTCATTTTATCTATAGATTGACAATATAACTAAGAACATGCATGTTTGAGATGGGGATTTTTTTTTTCTTGAAATAAATTTAAATTTAATTAATTATCATGGCTGAATACAAATTTTAATAGAAAAGAATATGATATATAATTAACTAACCTAATAAAAGCAAATTGATTCACATATTACAAATATTCAATAGTACATCCAATTGTCATATAGTTGGTTTTGAAAAATTGCGGCTGTAATAGTGAAACAAAGTTATAAATCACTGTTCTATATGGGTTGTGAGCATCTGAAACGCAACAGTGCATAAACATACCATCAGACTCATAACAAAAAAACAACTTCCAATAAGGGAAGATAAAACAAAACTTTCAACAAAAGAAGATAAAATAACACAAAAAATAAAGAACAATCCAATATAAAATAATAAAATGAAAAGTATTACCCTAACAGCAGTAAGTATAAATCCACTCACAAGCATATGTTAAAAACGAAAATTGGGAGGTGACGACGGAAGCAAGGATGCAAAGAACAAGATCAAGCAGAAGAAGTGTCGAGCAACGATAGAGGAGGAAGCGTAAGTAGATGACGAATAAGTGGAGTTAGTGGTAGATGTGGCAACAATAATAGATATGATACTATCCATATCAAATCTAACATAAGATATTAGAAGATAAGAAGAGAAAGTTAGGGTTTTCAATTAAATTCTTTTGAATTTTAGGTGCATATAAATTATTATTTAAGTAATTAATTCTACAAAATAAAAATCCCTTTTGAGATGAGAATTTTAAAATCTATGAAATTTGTCAAAATACATAAAATTAAAAATTTGGGATTTGAATGGAATAATTTATAAAATATTTCCTTTATCAAATTTGTATGCTGAATTTTAAAAATCTCATTTTTTTTTTTTTGGCAAACAAAGAATTTGTATTAAATTTATAAATTATTTAAAATCTCTCATAAAAAATATCACGTATAAATCATAGCTTATAATAAAGAAATAAAATATACTATTATATTTTTCCCAAGACTTTTTTTTTTTTGGGTTATTTTATTGGTAAAGAAAGATCAAAACTTCCAACCAAAGAAATCTATGATTCATGTGGAGTTGTTATTACTTCTATCTAATGTGGAATAATCGCAAGTTCATGATGTTGAGATTTTTTTTTTTTTTACTATGATAATCTGTGTAATAAAATCATTTCAACTCGAACTACCATTCATGATAAGCCCTTTTCAATCATATTTTCTTGGATAGACATGTTCAATTAATGCCACACAGATTTACTTGACTTTGCCTAATTTTTTATGGTCCCCCTCTAAATAATATCAACTAGAGATTTCATTTAAATTGAAACTCACCCTTTAAAAAAATTCCAAATAGTTTTAATATTTTCTCTATTCGAAAGTTATTCAAAATTTCACATCACTTATGGTAAGAATGTGTGTAAGTTATATAGATTAGTGTTATATGAAATTTGTGATTAGATGAATTAAAACAGAAAATAAAGAGAAAAAAATCAACCACACAAGAAGATAAGATTTACATGGTTTGACAATCTGCCTACGTTCACGGGAGGTTCAATTTTCTTCTTATTTAGAAAGCTAATCGTAAATCACTTACAAATAAACTAGGGTTTCAACTTATTTAACAATTAGCATGCCTTTATAAAATTATCATAATTTTGTGAAAGAAAGTGTCATGTCTCTAACTCGTTACCGTGTGTGTATATATTATTTAAAAAAAATATATTTTTTCTACTTGGACTGATTCTAAGTTGATCTATTCAGTATGTGGCTCAGATTTAAATAAGTTCAGAATATTATATTTTATATCCGAATATGATTCGACTAAAAAAAAATTAAAAATTATATATTTTTCATTAAATTGTATTTAAAATAATATAATATATTAAATTATTATTATTTAATTAATTGAACAAGTTGAATGGAATTAGATCATTCTGGGATTCATCTAGAATACATATTTGAACCAAACAAGGAAAATCTTGTTCTCAAACCTAATAAAAGTATTGGATGAATTGAACAGATAACCAAATTATAATTAGGTCTAATTCTGATAAGCTACATCACGTTTGAACAAAAATAATTTGAGAATTCCAGACTTGGTTGGATTTTGCTCAGTTTAAAAAAAAAAATAATAATAATAATTAAGCCTTGCATAGTATTTAATACAACTCTATATGAAATTTATTTTATTTGCAAAAGAATATTTTTTTAAAAATAAATTTTCATGTTTGGATTAACTATATAATTCATTTTAAATATGTAGTTTTACTAGTTTGTATTTAAAATTTATTGATTTTAATAGTTTTATTTCTCTTGTTTAATTAAGTTTAAAGTTTATTTGTAAATTTTATCAATTTTATAAGAATTTGATTCAAACATAATGTGTCATCCATTAATTAAACCATCAATTAGGATGTGGAAAAGAGATCTAGAATCTAGTTTTGTAATTTTTAATCAATTATTAGGAAATTAAGAATAAAATATCATAGTAATACAGAAAATTATATTTATTTTTGTCCTAATTAGGCATGTAATTAGGTAAATATTATAGAATAATTATTTTTTAAACTCTAAGACAGTGAAGACATAATCAATATAGAAAGCTTGGAAATGAGAGAAACCAACAGATTGACCCAAATGCTTGAATTCTTCTTCAGTCCTATTTTTACCCTTAGCCCTATAAATAGTCATAACAAAAATGTCATTTTCTAAAAGAGCTCGAGTTCTATGGCTTTCATCTGAATTCTTAGGCAGCACTGGTTCACAAGCTATTAGCTTCCCTCCTGCAGGAAGTGCCTTATAACAATTTTCCATTATTAGTTTGCATTCTTCATCTGTCCATGTTGCTAATATCCACTGCTCAAATAATCCATTTATGTATATATATTAGAAACAGATTAATTAATATATTTTTTTTGAAAAGTAAAACAATAATATTAATTATATGGACTGTTAAAGTAAAATAATACTACTAAAAATAAAACACTCCATAATATATACCCTATTTCCATGAAAACCATAACTCTTGCTTATTGGGAAAAAAAATTGCGGTCAAATTGAGAAAATGTGATATGTTTCAATAATTCTACAGATTTTGGCTTCATGCAATTAATGCATCTAATTTTGTACTACCAAAATGATCAATAACAGCTACCAATTATATTTCTCAACTTTTTTTTTTTTTACAAAAAATATTCTGAGATACGTTAACACAGAAAATAATTACAAACCCAAGTGCTCTTTCAGCCAGCAAACTTGGACTGAAAAATTTGTTGAGAAATTTTATGGGATATTTCACACGCACAGCGAAAGCAGAAATAAATAAACAATCCACAATAAAGACAATAAAAATTTTACGTGGTTCGATTTCTCAATAAATCTACATCCACGATCCACAAGGGATAATTCACTGTCATTCTTATAGTTATACGGTACAATTTTTGGACAGACAAAATTGTAAACCCTTTCTCACACAACACCCAATAACCCAGTACACCCTTTCTCACAGTGAACAAAAATTAAAGAAATGTAGGATAATTTTTGGATGGACAAAAAATTATCAAAACCCTCTCACTCACATACATAAAACTCTCTCTCTCTATTTCTAATTTTATGTAATGTTATATTTTTTCCTTACATCTCCTGCCTATTTATAGGCAGGAGATTTCACTATTTATATACTGTGCGCCAGCTACAAAATTAGAATTTTGCAGCTGGCGGTGGGACGGTGCAGCTTTCTTTGAAAGCTGCAAAAAAAAAATTTCTTCTTCTTTTCATTTGTTTTTATTAGGCATGTGAGGCCCACCATGTTGGAGGGACCCACAGCCACTAACAAAATTCTCCCTAAAAGACAAAATAAGGGCTTGTTTTTTAACTGGGCATCACATTGTTAGATTATAGGAAGTTGTGATTATTAGTAATTAGTATTAGAGGAGAAAAAGAGAAATTTTTGTAAGATACTACACTTATTTTTGTTGGTTCGCACACCTAATGAGAAGAAGATGACTCGAACTCAATACCTCTCCTCAAAGAGCTAATTTCCTTACCATCAAACTAGGCCCTTGATAATAAATAAGGGCTTGTTTAGCTGCCCAGTTATGAGCTGCCCAGTTACATTCTCAAGTTGAATACAAAAGCCATGCGCATGTGATATTTCACCATCATCAAAAAAAATATGTATAGTAATAATAATAATAAAATTGAAATTTCTAGGAGAAGATAATAGAATATAGAAAGTAAATGCTATTCCATGTTGATACCAAATCAAATAATATTTAAAAGGCAATGTATATTTATAGGTTGATGTAAGCAATAGAAAATGAGAGTTTTTGGTATTTATTATCATACATTTCTGGGGAAGGAGAATGACTCACCTTCATAAAGATGCCATCAGCTGAAGGAATTGATTTGAACATGTCACCACCAACGTGGGTAACACCTGCATGATCGAATGAATATTTATATTTATATTTTTATTACTATTATTATTAAAAAAGATACCCTGTAGCTCACAAGATCAAATATAATATCTTATATTTTATATATTATCAAACAAACAAAACTTATATTTCCAATATCCAGATGTGGAAAGTTTAAACCTATTATTTAACCATTTCAAACTCCCTTTTTTAAGTATAGATCACTCTCATAATTGTTTTATCATCCACCTACTCCGTAAATAAGAAATAATTTAATATCATACAATTCACTCATCATAATTTATACCTTTATTAAAACAGAAATTATATTAAACCTCCCTTTTATATATATAGTCTAAATATCAATATTATAATCATTATATTTATTAAAATTTTGAGTCAGCTATTGAGAATTCAAATATAAAATTTTATCCCTTAAGCCACTCATCCACAGAGTCCATCTGAAAGTTTTTTATGTTCTTCTTTTTGCAATTTGAGACAGTTAAAAAATAATCAAAATATGGAAAAAATTTGAAAAATGATTGTGAAAGCTCACCAGGAATATTTGGTGCCTTTGCAACAACTTCACACAAATCAAAGTTAATCCCTTGGCGTATATTAGGATACTTCTGCAATATCATTCTAAGGCAATCCCCTGCACTCCCACCTACATCAACCAACTTCTCCACACCTTGAAATCCATCATAGTTGTTCAGTATAGCTTTCATGAACGGCACAGATACACCTGACATTGCCTTTTGCATCAAGCGGTTCATTTCTGGCTGCTTACCATAGTAAGTGTAGGCAGGTTCATAGTTAGCCTTTACGAATGGCTCTGTCGTGGGATCCACCACTGCCTCGTGTGTTAATGGCCAAGCCCTCATTAGTGCATCCTGTCAAACACATGATCAAAGATTTGGCATCCTAATTTTGAAAGATTAATTTGCAGTATTTTAGATTCGTCTTAAGAATTATTAAATCTTAAATTGAAACTTGAATTAGAGTTAAATTTGATAAAAAATTATTATTATTATGAAATTCTTTATTAAATACAGCACCAGTTAATTGACGGTTCTAGATTTAAAAAAAGGTTAAATTTTTTAGTCATCTAATAGTAGGGCTGGCAATTTTTGACACAACATGATACATAGTTAAACAGATTTGAGTTTGGAATAAATAGGTTTAGGTCACGGCAAAAAAATTAAATTTAAACGGATTGATCCGTCTAACCCGTGAGTGACACGATTAAACACATTTATTTGAACGGGTTAATAGATTAACAGGTAATACACGATATGAATAAACACGTCTAAATACATTTATTATTTCTCTTTCTCTCTCTCTATATATATATAAAAGTATTTTGTCACTTATAAACGTCTAATTATGCCTTAAAATAATGACTCAAATTTGAGTCATTTTATATTTAAAAAATATATTTTTTGGGATTTAAATAATTAATTTTTATTCAAAAATTTAATTTATTGAACGAATTACACGGATCCGTGTTTGAATTTGATGTTTGACACAATTAGTTAAACGGAGATACGATTATACACGGCAACACGAATTATCAACCCTATCTAATTCTTAATTTTGTTACGATTAAATTTAAGTGCAAATATATCAAATATCAAACTTATAGTTTACAATTATATCAAATAATACAATCTCACATGGGTAGGAAATAAATTGGGAAATGTTAAATAATTTAATTATCATAATTTTTTTTGGCATTAAATGTTTTTTTTAAACTATTGCTGAAGAATTGAAGATTAGATTTTGCAAATTAAATTTTTATTATTTTATATTTAATCATAGATAGATTATATACATCAAAAATAAGAAATTCATAATAAAAGAAAATATCTTTATATAATAAGAAATTCATAATAAGAGATATGTAATTCTAACTCCTATTTTTTTTTTTTTCTTTATATAGATAATGAAACAGTTTAAAAAGGGAATGGGGATGTCAAGATTATATAAATATTAATAAATAAAATATTCCATTTGATAATTTTGCTTGGTTGATTATTAATTTATAGCATATATTTGACCATTGTTTAATCGAAACCAAGAAAGTTTCAAAATTACGATTTCTCATTAAAACATTTTAGGCATTTCCAAAAAAAAATAAAAACAGAAAATCCAAAAAAAAAATGAAAAATAAAATAATAATATGATATTGATTTAGTAATACCTGGTGGTGCTGGAGAACATAAGATGCGTAGGAAAGGCCATCACCGTCTGTAACAAGTGTTTTTCCTATCTCCGTTAGAGAGTATCTTCTCTCGGCGCCATTAAGGTGCTCTGTAAAGACGCCATAGCTAGTGAGCATACGGAGGATACGCTGAAGATTCTCTGGATCGCCGCCGGTACCGGAGGGGAGGACACGTGTGAGAATATCGGAGGCCGAAAGCGGGGCATTGACTCCATCTTGCCAGATGGCGTCGGCGACGTTCAGCCGCACAATGGCGTTTAGCGACATAGGGACACTTATCATGTTGGCTAGCTCTACTATTGCTAGTCTCGCTCTGTTTCTGCTTTCTGAGGTCTCATCTTCCATTGCCATTTTGTTTTGGATATGGTTTAGATTTTTTGAAAGAGGAGTGAGCTGTACTGCTTATGTAGGAGTGATTTGGAGTTTGGAGGAAAATTTATAGAAATGTAAGGGTGTTTTGGTAACTTTGATGTTATGAAGATACGTGAATGGACACATGACTAAGCATCCAATCATGTATTTTCTATGAACATTAGAAAGTGATTCTTGTAATTTTAGGATATATAGAAAATAAAAATAATAAAATAAAAAATGCCTTTATTTTAATTTTAAAATTTTTTCTTTGTTAGCAGCCAAATTGGGAAATGAAACTAGAAAAAAAATTAAATTTGGAAAATAAGAATTAAATTTTCTTTGAACAGAGGTGGGAAGATTTTTTTTTTTCTTTTTCCAAAGAGAGTATTATATGTAGCTGGCATAGATATTATTATTATTATTTTTGCCAAAGAGCTATTAATTACTGATAATTAAATTAAATATTATAATCATAATTAAATAAAAATAAATAAATTTGAATTTCGTATTCAGCTTTTCACGTGCTGTCCAAATCATCCACTGACACCCTGACAGTACATTTTTTCTTTAGTTCATAAAAAATTAAAAATGCTAAATAAATTACCCAAACACTTTCTAGCTTGGCTTCATTCAGAAAATCAGAGGTCTTAAAAGAATATGGAAGGTAGAGGTAGTTCATCTCTTTCCCTAACCCCTCCGTTCAATCTTTCCAACAAAATCAATATTGTTGATTGAATTGATGTTTTTAAAAATATTAATTAGAAGATATTTTAAGTAAACTTGAAATGTTTGTTACAAAAATTTCAAAATTAACTGGAGCATTCAACTTGCTTTTTTCTTCAATATTGAAAGTTTAAGCAACAAATTTTAACCTCAATGCCAACAAAACCTGTGAATCGAAAATCTCAAATTCGAAATCTCATTCTTCTGTGTCAAATTCAAATGATTAAAGTATCTCCATCAAAACAAGTATCTGTCATGGCTCAAGATCGCATGTAGAACTGCAAATAAGTCAAGCTGTTTGCGAGCGGCACAATGTTTTGCTTGATAAAAACTCGTTTGTGTTCAGCTCGTTTTATAAATAAGTCAAACTTGAGACTTAATTCAAAACTCGATTAATAAACGAGCTGATTTTGATCAAAATTAAACTCGATTCGATTAAACTAATAAACAGTTCGATTAATAGGCTCGCGAATAAACTCGTTTATAATGTATTAATATATACATTCATGATTTATGTTTTGTAATTATAAAATTAATAACGATATACGTATACAAATTTTTTTTTTTTGAGAAATGATATATATATATATATATATATATATATATATATATATAATTAGTTTCACTAATATTATATTTTATAATTTTATCAAATAGTTGAGAAGGTTAATGTAAAAAAAAAAAAAAAAGAGTTTATGTTACATAATAATAATAATAATAATAATAATAGTTATTATTATTATTATTAGCCTAATAATTTTGACACTCTAAAAAATATATTTTAACACTCCTATAATTTTTTTGATAATTCAATTTGATTAAGATACACATACTCTTAATTTTTTTTTGGAACATGTAATGCTCAATTTTATGATTAGATTTTTTTTTTTACTAATTGGATGATTTTATTTTTATGTTAGTTTGAATATGATTTTCAAACTTGATTAAAGCTCGAGCTCGAAACGAGCCGAGCTTAAATGCGATTTTAAGTTCGAATCCAAACTCGAACTCAAAAAAAAAAAAACAACCAAGCCGAGTCTGAGTAAGTTAAAGCTAAGCTAAGCTCAGTTCGGCTCATTTGCAACGTTGGTAACCCGACTACACGTAGGTTACCATTTAAATTCTTGAAATTTGGCATAAAGTCTTCAAAATTTGGCATAAATGCTAGAAAGTAGGCATAAATAAGGTTCCTTCAAAACAAGTATCTTGCCATAAATCCTCACAGCATGACTGGTCTTAGGTTTATACATTATAAAAGATTGAACAGAGTACAACCGAGTATAATGGAGGGTGGGTTAGAACTTAGAACATAGAGCCTAGACATAATGTTAATTACATATAGAAGGTGTAAATCACAAATATATGTCAGCTATAAATCAACTATCTTAATACCAACCTAATTACACAGTCAACTTTCTTGGAATAGTAAGGTGGGTGAGAGAAGAAAACAGAGATATCATTTTGTAACATGTGATGCACTTTCGTGGCAACTGCAGACCCAATTCATTCCGAAATTATTGTAGAAAATAAAGATATTAGGATGATAATAACAAGCCATAGTCCCAAGCCAAATGACAGCAGAAACACAGCAAATAGAAAGAGAATAAAGAAAGAAAACTGGTTCTGCTGCATGAAGTAGAATAAAAAAAGCAGAAATTCGCTGTGTCAGCTAAGGGTTCCCCCCCCCCCTGGAGAGTCGAGAAAGGGACTCTTATTTATAAATGTTTATCCAATGCAAGTCGTAAATACCAATGGAAATTCCATCATGATTAAGGTTTAGCATTTCATTGATCTCGAAAACTCAAAATAACAGAATGGAAATGGCTGAAATCAAAAGACAATTTCCAATAAATTTTATAGGACTATTCGGGTCCAAAAACACTTGCAAATATATGTAAAAGGAAAGTAGAATTGTAGCTTTAGAAAGTCAGATATTTATCAAGCTTGATTCAGATTAAACAAAATTTATCAAAACAATAAGCTTGAATAATATATTATATCAACTTCATCAAATTATAAGCACATGAAACTTATTTTACTGGAAAGCAACTAAGCAAAAAATCAAAGCAATATAGTATCAGGAACACCCAAGAGACCCAGGAGTGCAACAATATGATGGTTTCCGAAGCAATAGTTCCATTGACATTTTGATTCATATAAAATGTCAGCAAGTCACCTGATTTAGTAAAAACAGATACAAAATTTCCCTTGCCATCAACTAAAAAATCATATATTTGTCCTTCTCAATTCTCTTATTGTACATATTGGACATTAGTACAGTATTCAATGTACATAGATGTATATCAACAGTTCTATAGCTTACCTCACAGATGACGAAGCAAAATCTTGAACTTTTTTCCTTTGGCTGAGTTTCATGTACAAGCCCTGCAACAGCAACACCCTATTAGAAGATGATTTCCTCTGAATCTTGGAAATTAAAACAGCATCATAAAAAAATTCATGACAAATATCTTAAACCACCCAATAATGGTTCTTTACAGTATTAGATATAAGTTACATTCAAACTATTGAAAGGCACTTTCTCAAGCAGAATTATTCAAATAAGATGCTTGAAGAATACAACTACCTTGTAGGCTGAGTGTCAACAAGGTAATGTAGAATGCTTACCAAATTATTATTTGATTTCAAATCTTTCCTAATATGCTCGGTGAATGATTATATGTCTGTTAATTTCTAAACTAGGCATGCAATAATTACATTTGTTGTATGTATTGTTGCTCCAGTAGTCATGCGGATTTTTTGATCAGGAACCAACTCAAAGTTCATATTCTGCAGAAAGATTGCAAGGGCAACGATAGCCTCCAGTAAAGCAAACTGGTCACCAACACATTTACGGGGTCCTCCACTAAAAGGAATGAACCTGTGATAAATAATGTGCCATTTTAGAATCTAAATGAAACTAAATTGGTTAAGCTAAAGAACCTTAAAAAAAACCAACATAATTGAGCTACAAGTCCAAAAAAGAGTGCATGTTTCTAAAGTAAGAGAGAGAGAAGCAAAAATACAAAACAAAAAACAAATACCTGAAATCTGTATTTGTTTCATTAGGTATGGGGCCTTCCAAGTCAAATCTTTCTGGCACAAACTCTTCTGCTCTCTCCCAGACCTTGTAAAATCACACCGCAAGAAATGCCATAAGAAGGAAATTCATTCAAGCACACCCTTCAATTCCATTACAGTGAAATGCACGCCCATCATTTCCATAACAGGATGGAAAGGGTGTTGATCCTAAACTAGAATCTTACCAATTAAAAGTAATTTAATGAAGCAAGATTATTACTTGGTCTTGGCAAGTTTGCAAACACTTACAAAAGTTTTCAAATTCATGAATTAAGAAAGAAGCAAATTTGATTTCCAGTTACAAAACAGTTGTACCTTAAATTAGTTATGTTTCAGGATCTACGTAAAAAAATGCATAACATAGAGTCATACCTTTGAGGAATGATGGATGTTGTACACTGAAATCATTATATCTTGACCAGGATTAACCTTGTAATTTCCTGGAAGTACATCAGCAACCTGAGCTCTTCTTAATAAAACCTATAGGGAGTTTGAAAAGGGAAATAATCAATAGAAAAATTATGTTATACATCTTGCCTCTCCTGTTTTTTTATAATTCACCTACGAATAAGGAAATGAATTGCAACCTACAGGAGGATGTGGGTAGAGACGTAGTGACTCATTTATGCAACGTGTCAAAAACTTTAGATCCTTTATATCTTCAAAGCCAGGAGGCTTTCCTTGTAACACTCGGTCAACCTCTTCTTGCGCCTTCATTAGTGAAGAAGAATCCTGCAAAATTAAGAACAGGGATTATAAATAACTAAAACTAACATATCAAGAAACACGGCGTGTAAACGGTTCTAAAAACTTGAAATAAAAGATAAAAGGAACACAAAGGTTGGTCATTATTTAAGTTAAAACTAACTACCAAATAAAAGTTGTTGCTACAGATTCATAGAAAAGTCCGAATGTGATTGATTTATCAATCACATAAGCATGGCTTAGAAGCCAGAAACAGGTACCCAAGACCCAATATCAGATTAATATTAACGAACCCTGTCTGTGTACTATCAGTTGTGCTCCCAAAGATTAAAAAGAAAAAAGGAAAATGACAGCCCTCTTTATTGTCACTCTTTGATAAGAACCATTTTGCTGAAGACTTGTGCCTACATCGGATAAATTAAACCCCAGTTACATGAAATATGGTATATGCCCCATATGGCACAAGGCATAACAAAATTCAATTGCTGCTTCAATGATAAAAGACAATACTCATATATTGTTACATGATTAGTTACCACAGTAATCTGTCTAATTTAACTGATGACCGAAGAGTAATACTCTTTCAACCTTCACTGCAGGTCAATTGGCAGTTCGAGATAATCTTTCAGAGGCTATACATAGATGAGTAAAATAAATTTCCATAGATGGAAAATAATAGCACATTTGGCATGGATATATACAATAGATTAATAGTACTTTCAAGTTGCGTAAAATACTTGTGCTATGAAATCCAACATTTAGCTTGTTGAAAGTTTCCATTTAAGTATCAATCAACATCTACCGCTGTAAATAGATAAACTACCTTACTTAGAAGATATAATGTCCAAGTCAACACCGAGCCAGTTGTCTCATGACCAGCAACTAACATTGATAACAGGTCATCTCGTAATTGGATGCTCGAAACCTAATGCACATATGGCCATCATATTAGAACCAAGAAATAAGCAAAGTGAAAAATACATTAAAAAAACCAATATCACAGAGAGAGAGAGGAAGCACTTCAAACATAATCCCACTGTAGCATTAAACATAGATTTTCATTCATCATTGTTTAGTTATATAATTTTGCGAGGTCATACATATAAATGAATGGCTTAGTATAATAGCTGCTTGGAAATGCAAACCGAAAACTATTAAATATAACTAGATATATGCCATTATCATATAGGGTAAACAGGTTACACTTAAAAATTATTTGCATGCTTAACCCAAAACTAAAACGAGAGAGAGACAGAGAGAAGTAGTTCAAAGCACTTTTGGAATACAAAGGAGGGGACAGGAGATAGAAGGAGGTCATACTAATATTTAACAACAAACTTCATCCAATCTTATCACCAAGGTGGTATGATAAACAGGTCTCTGTTTGTTGTACCAACAGAAATAGATATGAGATTTTTCCCAGTGATTATTATCACCTTGCAAGAAAGATTTTATATCAACAGAAACAGGTAAAGATGTTTCCCAGTGATTATATTTGATAAACATAATACCTTGCAAGAAAGATGGCAGGATTCTAGCAAAATTTTCATCCTAATATATTATTCCAGGTCAGCCAAGTACAAGAAAATTTTGACAGGGAATGCTAAAATGCTCCCACAAGGCAAAACAACTAGAAGCCATAGCACTCACTATACATGATCATGCACAAATATAAACTGTTTTAACTATGAGACTTGCAGATTTACACTTTATATTGCTTAAGTGATTGCAAATGTCTAAAATCATACTACAATCTAAAGTCATGCGTTAACGATGCTAATAATGTAAACATTGAACAACAATGTGATAATCACAAGCATAATATTACAAATCATAAAAGATGCAAACCTCTTCTCTGCTTGCAAGCAAGAAGCGAAGGATGCTTGGATCAGTGTCATTTACATAGTCCTCGTCATTTATTCTTTCACCCTCAGCCTCCACAATCTCTTTGCATTTTACAATAAGTTCTTCAACTGCTTGCCTAATTACTGTAACAGCTTTTTCAGCTTTTATTTGTCTAGGGATTATCTTACATAAAGCTTTAACCTGCAACAAGAATAACATAAATCCCCAAGCTTAGCTACCACAACAAAGAAAAACAAAATAGAAGCACACAAGAAATGACATGCCTTCCAATATGGCAAAAGATCCGTGGAGCGAGCCTCAGCCTCTTTCAGTGCAGTATAAACAGCATCAATAACAGGGCTATCAGCAGTAAGTGAATCAAAATTATAATTGAAAACTGAGAGACCAATAACATCAAGAGTTAACTGAGAAAAGTTTTCTTCCATATTTACAGCAGCGCCGTTAAGTGCATCAGGTTGGAGCTTCTCCACCAATCTCTGAGCACACTTGCAAAATACTCTATCAACTATAATAGACAGATACTTCTTGTGAAGAGATGGAACCACAGCTCTGCGCCTTGCCTATCACAAATTAGAGGCAATAATGAATAACCCATTATATCAAGCACTACCAAATGCTTAGCAATAGAACTATCAAGCACTATCCATATAACCAAGAATTTCAATAACTACTGAACTTAATAGAACAATCCAAGAGAGAAACTACATTACAATTCAAAGAGGCAATAACCCATTACCAATTTCAAGCTCTTATACCCAAAAATTGAAAGAATTCAAGTTAATTGGTTTACTAGCTTCTGAATTAAAAGTACAAACCAAGATAGGAACTACATTACCATCCAAAGAGGCAATAACCCATTACCAATTTCAAGCTTTTATACCCAAAAATTGAAAGAATTCAAGTTAATTGGTTTACTAGCTTATGAATTAAAAGTACAAACCAAGATGGAAACTACATTACCATCCAAAGAGGCAATAACCCATTACCAATTTCAAGCTCTTATTCCCACAAATTGAAAGAATTCAAGTTAGTTGGTTTACTAGCTACTGAATTAACAGTACAAACCAAGAGAGAAACTACATTACCGTCCAAACAGGTCCTTCAGCAATAGCAAAACCCGAACCGAATAGAAACTCCGAGACCTCAGAGACAAGACCTTTAGAATACTTGCCATAATTCCTCAATACATGCTTAGCAATAGCAGGGTCGCTAACCACAACGAAATTTCTGGGGCCAGCAGCGAGTCTGTAAATGGGACCATAATCATTCATCCATTTAAATAAAGGAAGAAATAGAGCACCACCTAGAAGATCAGAGACATCATCAAGCTTAGCACTAGCTATGGGAATGCCTGAATCATCGTTTTGGCCTAATGTGAGGGTCCGAGTGAGAGAAGTGAGCCAATCTGGGCTAACCCAAGAACTGGGTTTAGCTGTATTTGAAGTGGGTTTCGGTGTTCTATCGTCTAAGGAGGATTTAACGAGGAGAAACTGAGGTTTTGGAGTAGAAATGGTGGTGGTGGGCTTGGAGAGAGGAGAGAGAAGGAGAGAGAAAGAGGAGAGAGAACATAAGAGCGGCATGATTTCAACAGAAATGAGACAAAACGGTGACGTTTAATAACTTCCCTCCTCTGCTATCTTCTTCTTTTTTATCAGAGATTCACCATAGCCAAGCTATGGTGATAGTGTGGGGGATGTGTGGAGTGGATCAGACATGTAATCCTTTCTGTTGGTTGGTGTAAAGTCTAAACGCAGCGTTTTGTTACATCAAATTGCAGACTTCTAGTATTTATTATCTTCCATTTCTTTTTTTAACTTTTTCTATTTTCCTCTATTTTTTTTTAATATTTTTAGATTTTAGTTTTGTGAAATTCAATTCCTTAATAAGATTAACATAATTTTATTTTTAATTAATTGAGTTTCAACTTGTAACTTTATGACCTTGATACCATTATCAATAAAACTAAATCAATTTTTGTAAGTCAATTTAATGAAAGTTTATATATAAATTTTAGAAATACTAATTTTTAAATAAAATCAATTGGTTTTGTTTATTATTTTTAAATCAAAATTTGGAATTTTGAGTTTTACATGCTAACCCTTAATTTAAAACTGAAATTTTAAATTTCATATGCTCACCCTTAATTCTATTTTAAGAAAAAATAAATACTCAACTTCATCCAAAGACTAGACAATGTACATATTTTGAGGGGCATTGATACCATATTCTTCCACACTTTACATTGCAAACCAAAAAATATATCATAGACAATTATAACCAATGATCATATAATTAAGGCAAAATAACCAAAGAAAAGGCAATAGTTGCACCCATTAGTAGATTTTCATGACAAATAGTAAATGGATGCATGCATAAGGATTGAGAAAGAGGAGTACATATTTGCACTACATTTAAGCCCTTTGTAATTAGGCTTAAGGCATTGATAGTAGAAGAATATGTTTGCTTAAATACACACACACACACACATCAATTAAAATAAAATCCAACAGAAGACAGACATCATCAAAGAAAAAGTCAATCATCTCAAATAAGAAAAAAGAAATATATTCTATTATATTTGGGAGTAAAATTCTTTAGAAAATATATATACGGTGAATGTGAATCAATAATGTAGAGATGATAAAATTGATTTGTCCCGACGGAAAATCTGTCACCACCCCATCTGTTTATTGTAATGGGGCGAGGATGAGATTGAGTTTTCCCGCCTTGT
>CATKHJ010060757.1:0-14680 GCA_949750685.1 Vernicia montana
TTGTAATTTAAATAAAATATTAAATTTGAAAATTATTCTTTTATATTTCCATCTCTTTTATTTTATTATCATTATTTTTTTGCTATTTTATACAAAACACAATTATAAAAAAAGAAAAAAGAAAAAAGAAAATGATATTTCAAAACAAATCAAGTAAGTCAATTCAACTCATTTTTTTCATACAATAATTTCAACATATGAAAACAAATTATTTTAAAATTATATTATAGCATTTAGCTTTTTTTTTTTAGCTTATATATAATTGTGTTTATTTATATTTATATTATGTGTATTATACTGCTCCCACTAATAAATTCTTCTGGATCCGCCATTGATGAAACCAGATACAGATTTAATCATTAGTGAATGTTAATACCAACAGGACATAACCAAGAAAAGAAATAAGAATATTTAGCATTCACATGATAGCTTAACGAATAAATGTGAATTCATCAACTATGAGTGCAGCATACCAAACAGGATATTTGCTGTATATGTCTTACAAAATCTTGTTGAGATCAGATAACTATTTTCTTTTAAGCTCCTGTTTTAAAAAGATAAAATGTTGTACTAATTAGTCTTGAAAAATTGGTTCCTTAATCCTTTGAGGTAATGACCAGCAAACCCAAAGCGCTTATAAGTACATACTGCAAGAAAAAACCAATACAAAATTAAAAGTAATGTGCCAGTTTCAGCTTTGGTTTTTTAATTTTCTCTTGAAATTATTATCAGTTAGTTCTTTTTGTTGAAAACTACTGCCCATGAGTTCAGTAAAATAAATATTTCATGAAATTACCTTGATTAAAGGCTTCTCAGTCATGATAATTGTCACCCAACCAACATAAGGCAAGAACCTGTGAGGACAGACAATTAAACATCATATAAATCAAGATGAACATACTTTTAGTACAACTAGCAAATTCGTAAGCACATAATTTAGGTGATTTTCGAGCTCATGGTTTTATATTAATTATGAATATATATAAACTTTTTAATATTTTCAATACTTAGATATAATTTTAAATTTTATAATATATATATATATATATATATATATATATATATATATATATATATATATATATAATGAGATAAATTTGAAATAATATTATATAATGAATTATTGTTTTAATTGATTTTTCGTTAGCCAATTGATTATTTTATACTAATATTATATTTTAAAAGATAAAAAAAAAATATAATGGTATGCAATTTTTTTATTTCAATAAGAATCTAAACTTTTTTCAATATTTTTTTCAGGATGATTATTTTTTTTGTTCTTTATAAACAATAAGAAAGACAAATCAAAGTAATGAAAAAAAATTTAGTTAAACTTTTAGATTTATGTACTTTTCTTATGTAATTCTAATGAATTAATAACAAACAATTGTTGTAATAAATATATGATTTTTCTCTACAATTATACATATAAAAAAAGATAAATCAAAATAATTATATTACATGAAATAAAAAAAAAAAAAATTGAACGTGCCATAGTTTTTGAATGAAAGAGACAAATAAAAGTTTGAACAAATGCAAAAAATTGATATGATAGTGATAGAAAACAATTGCCATAAAATCATGTATTTATATTAATACAACTACTAGTAATTTTATTTGGAATAGAAATAATGGTAATTATCTATCATATTATATCAATCCAATCAACATAAAGACAATTAATTAATAATAATAAATTCATATATTTATTTTAATTTTAAATAAAATAATTTTTTTAGTCCAATCAAATTAAGTATAAAGTAGTTTTTTTGTGTTTTACATTAAAAGTCATGTCCTTTTTGGGAATTCAAAAGTTTTACCTTTTAAGAGAAGTTTATATATAGCAGGTATAGATAGATGGACATAGATTAATATTATAAACAACAAATTCACCAGCATAAGGGAAAATAATCACTTTTCTTACACCAAAATGATAAAAAAAAATCTATTTTGATGAACAAATTAAACGGCATGGTAACTTTCACTGTACCTAGATGTTTATACATATGATCAATTAATATTAGCTAAAAAAAGTCGATGACAGTAAATGCCAAAATGCATTCGGAATTCAACCAACCGTATATCTCATAAACTGTGATATGCCCAATAAATTGAGATTTTGCAACATAAACAGTACATATAAGCAATGCTAAATCATGTTTTAGAAATGTTTTGGATGGTAATAATTTTGAACAGGGGGGGAAAAGTAAGCATGACATACCCAACAGCTCTCCCCATGATATGTTGTGGCTTCAACCAATACTGACCATAAGCATATAAAGGCCTATCATCCACATCATTATTGTCTCCTGATAAAGAAATAGTCAATTGACAAATCAATCAATAATTTGAAGAGAGATTAGTTATTAGTTACTGAAACTGGAAGCATAAACGAAAAGGCTCCAAATATTTTCAAGGCCATTTCCTGTTTAACTTTTACTAATGGTGTTTAATAACTTAAAAAGTAACGTTCTTCAATTTCATCCTTTGTTAAAAATTCACACTCAGACTTTTAAACTAGTCCAAGAAGAGAGGGGGCATGTTCAGTTGTTAAGAACAGATCTTGTTCACAATAGTAGAAGAAATATCACAATTAAGATTTAGCAGCTTTTTATGCAGTTGAAATTTAACTATGTGAGTTACAAACATAGTACCTTTAGTGAGGATATCAACGTCATTGGTATCTTGTCTCTCATGGACCTACCAAGGAATAACAGGTCATAATATATGCAAATCTGCTGTTAACGTCAAACAAATCTTGTAAACTAATCTGGGGTAGCCGGGGCAACATGTGATTCAATTGCAAAATGATCCATTTACAGACTTTTAGCACGATGAAACAAATTTTAGCAACTTCAAGAGAGAGAAGTTCAAAATGTATCATTAAATGTAGCAAAATATTACTACTAATATCCTAAATTTGTCTCCCTAATCAGTTTTACTGTGAGCTCATCGAGTCCCAGATATGATGAGTGTTGTGGTATTAAGTACTATTAACCAATTCTGGTGACAATAGTTGGAAATTTATGGAATCTCACCCTATTCACTGAAGTGGAAGTGGATATGAAATATACATTTGAAATCTTAAGTCCTTAAAAAGCATAATAGCAAAGTTAGAAAATAAGTTGAGGGTCTTGCTTCTTATGCTCAACCAGTATTCTTCCTCGGGACATCCTACAATTAATATTGAAGAAAAGAGATGGAATGTTGGATCTTAATATTTTATTATTGTACTCCCTCCATCCCAAATTGATAGTCCACTTTGCTTTTACATACAAATTAAAAAAATTACTTAATATCATGTAAATTTCCTAAAATATCCTTATTCCTTAATAATAACACATTAATTATATACACTTCATTCAATATATATACATTAATTACACTTCTAATCAATACAACTTACAAAAGGTAATATAGGAATTTTCTTATAAAACTAACATTTAAAAATGGAAAGTGGACTAAATTTTGGGACAGATGAAAAAGGAATAGTGAACTATTAATTTGGGACGAAGTAGTTCATTTTCCTTTCTAAAACAGTCAATAGGTCCATAAATTTACATTTTTTTATGATTGTAGTTCATTTTCTTTTCTATAATGGTCAATAAGTCCATAAATTTACATATTTTCATTTGGAAAAGTGTATATTATTAGCACGACTCCACGGTCTATAATGCTGTCTACCCTGTTCATACTGTCCACAGCATATTTGTTGTCTGGAAACTAAACAAACATAGACAAATCACTTAGAATCTTGCATATGCTTACCTCAATTACTCGATGGACTATAGGAATGTCACGTCCCTAAACAATGTGCAGAAGATAAGTTAGCAACAGGAAAAAAACAACTGTAACATTCAATACTTGCATACCAGTAGAAAGAAAGAAACATTATTAAGGCCAAAAGGAAAGTTCTGACATGACACAAATATAGAAGAACAGTATGAATGCAAAGGGTGAGAAATTTTGTCACAAGCGAGCACCTACCCAACAATGTATATCTCAATGCCTTTTCCCTTTAATGGTGAGGATGAAGCTGCTTTGTATTATTAATCATTTTGGTCAATTTTACTCCAATTTAGAATTTTAGTTGCAATTTTACTCTAATAAGAAAAATTTTATTAATTTAAAAGCCAAAAGGTCAAATTGATCTTTAATTTATTATATTATAGTATCAATTTAATTTTTAAATTTTGATTGAAGTTAATTGAACTATTTTACTTTGTAAATTTGATTAATTGAGTTATTAATTTGATTTTAGTAGTTAATCAAATTTATAAAATTAGAAACCCAATTAATTTCTATTGAATTTGAGATGAAACATTGTTATGAGTAGCAAAATCTTTTAACATTAATTATGTAATATTCCTTTTTTGTATTATAATTAAGTCCCAACCCAGGGCTTCAAAAAAGACTGAACAAGTCTTGACATTATTTACCATGACAAGTATCTTATGTCTACTTAGCATGGATCACAAAGTTCATTAGCCATATAGCATATTGAGCAAGTTCAAGTAGTTATTAGACAGTTATATTAACTGGATGAATTATTGCACCAAAGTATCTTGTTTCCTAGTCCCTAGGGTTGTTAGTGATATAAGTTCATTGTTTTCTTTTCTAACATAAGATACTAAAGAGGATGAGCCTTGATACAGAGGTTACATTACTCCATTATGACCAAGAGACCAAAACTTCAAACCATCAAGACAGACTCTCTGTAATGCAAGGAGGAGGCTGCATAACTCTAGCACTCCCTAGAGCCCAAAATGCAGGAAGCTTCAATGACTCGTCCATTGAAACACCCTTTCTAGACACGAAGGTACTACAAAGTACAGTTACAATCATTTATGTTCAGAATTTGGTAATACAACCATTGCCTCAAACATGTAATTCTAAACAATTACACAATTGCTTAACATGAAGAATGAATAAAGAGCAGAAACTCATGGTAAAGCATAGTTCAATGACCACATTTTTTCTATCAACGCAACTAATCAACAAAAATGCAGCAAAAATATATAGTCAATGCAACCATTATGCCAGATTATGAAACAATTACTTCTCTAAAAGAACAAAGTTAAAGAATTTCATAGTTAAACACAAAAAAGGAAAATCTTAAGAGGAACAAAAACTCATTAAAAAAGAGCCAAAACTCAATGATGATCATATGAACATATCAAGAAAGCCGAAGATAACTGAACGATAAAAAAGAAAAATAAATGCTGATTGTGAATAGAAGAACAATGAGCATACATCTATGTTAAACACAACAATCTCTCCAGTCCGAATAGGATCCTTGCTCATACACAAGAACAAAATATCTCCCTGCAACACAAGAAAAGGTTTATGGGACTGAATGGGGAAACAGTAATGAGAAAAAAAAATGCATATAAAGCTGTTCAATCATTATGTAAGATATGATTATGAAGAGAGGAGGAGGTTACAAAAAAAAAAAAAAAAAAAAAACCTGCTACCATTACCACAGTAGCATGTATCATGGTTGAGAAATCAAATGACAAATACATGTTGAATCCGGTGTTATAAATCAAGTTAACATCTGCAATCAAAGCTTCATAATAATGAAGAGTCTATAAAACGTTGTATAATATTGAAAGACTTAATGACTGACATTCTAACTTCATAAGATATCCACAATTAACAAATAAGCCACTTTTAGATGTTAATAAGAGTTGGTGATACCATGATAAGCGGCAAGCACCATCAAAATATAAATAGTTAACTTTTCGGTAACCAGATGATAGGTATTAACTCGTAATTCAACAAAAAATGATATTACATTTTGGATTAATTACCAAAAAAATACTTAAACTTTTTAACATTTTGTTTCAATTTTAGCCCTTTTTCTTTTTTAATTTATCAATTTCCTTTCAAATTAAAATTCAAGGTGTAACTAGAGGCTAAAATTGATATAGTTACACCTTGATAAAATAAAGCATCAGAGAACAATTAAATCAAGAGTAATCTTGTAATTTTGAAAACCCGATGAAGAAATATGACCTTTTCTTACATAAGTCAAATGAAAAATGGGATTTTGTTACCTTTTTCAATTTCAACCTGATTATTAGGTTAAATATTTAACCAATTATTTCAGTGATTTGAAGAAGAAAAAAAATCATTTTCCCCCTTGATTATAGTAAGCAAAAGCCATATTCGTCTATTGTGTTCTAAAAAGTTACCAGATTGTATTTGATTTAACAGTTTTTCGGTCATTAATTTTGTCCAAATGTGATCAGAGGCTAAAATTGATACAATCCTAAAAAGTTCATATGACATTGATAAAACTAAAAGAACAGACCATAGTTGGAAAAAACACTACAAAAGTTCAAAATTTTTTTGGTAATTAACCCTTACATTTTCCATATTTTGAGAATTTCACATCAATCTTCATAAGATGATAATGATTAAACAAGAAGGAGAATAATGATGTGATGGTTGAGAAAACAACTATGAAGTAAGATGGGCTCACTCGTTGGAAACCAGGTTCCATACTTTCGGAGAGCACAACTACAACAGGCGACTCACTACCAGTTATACACATCAAACCCTTCCATATTATTAGAGCTGAAGTCACAATCATGCCTGCAATATTTGAACAAATAAAAACTATAGCTTCCCAAAAAGAGACCTTAAATGCAATAAACAAAAACAAACTGGAAATACAAATGCACAATACAAAAGAAATCTGAAATCCCCAATTTTGTCTCCAGTCTGACATTTTATTCAGCCTTTTCAAATATCAAAGTTTGCATCTTGGAACTTACAGTGCAAATAGAAACAACCATTAATGCAGAACTTAAATGGGTATTCTATTCTGTCTTAAAAGAGAAACCCAAGTGTTTTTCTCAGTCAATTTCACCATCCCCTTATTTTCTGGTGCAGATTATGAAAATGAATTAAGTTCTTAAATCTTACTGCTTACTGTTTCAAATTTCTAAATCTTTCAAAGTTTACTTGAAGCAAAAGGGGGTTCTTCTCTATCTTCAAATACTTATATCTAATCTTGATTTTGAATAATTAATAAGTCAAATAAGATAAATTCTCTGTAACAGAAATCTCGAAAATAAATCAAAAGCAATGTATTAGACTGAGATAGATAGAGAGACGAACCAAGACTAATTGTCTGAGAAAGAGCTTGTCTGATCTTAATAGATTTGATGGAGTCAATGGTCTCCCCTATCCACCCCATTTCTTCTGCAACAATCTCTCTCTTTCTCTATGTGAGGACTGAGGAGAGAGAGCAGCATTATTTATGGGTTGGTGTAGTTGCAGTGAAATCTATGGGTCGATAGAATTCAAGTGTGTTATGGCGTGGCACTTTGCTTTGTTTTGCGACATGTGTACCTTGGTTTCCTTGTTTTATCTCAAATTTTCAATTCAGAATTATTATGAGTTACTCTCTCTGTAACATGTTATTTGTTGTTTAGAATTTTCTCACGCTATTGAGAATTAGATTTATTATACATGTAAAAAACTAAACTATTCTTAATTAATGAAATTTTACACTTATTATTTATAAATTTTTAAAAGTAAATAATTACTACTATTAAAATTACATTACCATCAATTATTCGTTTCTCAATATATATAAATATATTTTCCGCCAATGAACGATCATATTAATTGTTTACAGGAATAATGAGTATTGAGAAGGAAAAGAATGCCAAAAATACGTTGAACAATTATTATATTATAGAGAAAGTTTAAATATGGGTATTTTTGGAAGAAGTTAATTAATTATTTATAAATAATAGGAAAACGTATTATGGGACAAGAATTCCTCTCCAAAATGTCAAATAATATAGGACAGAGAGAATATCATTTAATACCACATTATCTATTTTGAGAAAGTTATTTTTCTGGAACTTTAAGGATAGTCTGATTGGTAAGTAAGTTTACTTTTTTTTTTATTAATCAGAATTTAATTTTCGGAATCAGTACTCATAAGGTAATTTCTGAATGCATAGATCAAATGTGGAGGTGTGCCATTGGATTTGCCTGAAGAGGAGACTTAGTCTCGGTTGACGCGTAAGCTGGCTTAATGATACCCTAGTCAACTGAACAAATTTTTTTTTTCAATAAGTATAAGTGATGGTGTATTTGGTTTGCATATAACTTTCTAAAAAATAAATTTTTTTTGTTTGACTTTATATTATTATTTTTAAAAACTAATAATATAAAAAATAATAATATTTAGCCTCATTTACTTAGTCTCATTTAATGAAAGGTAGATTAGAAATGTAAACGAGTCGAGTCGAGTTTTAAAGTACTCGAACTCAAGCTTGAGCCGAGTATTGATCAGCTCAAACTCGAGCTCAAGCTCGAGTAAAATTAACGAGCTTGAGCTTAATCGAGTCAAGTTCAAGCTTAAACGAGTAAGGGGTTAATCGAGTCGAATCAAGTCGACATAGTACTAAGCGCGAGCTCGACTCAGCTCGATTAGTAATAAATAAAGGATAAAATGGTAAATTTATAGAAGCTCGATTAGGTTCGACTTGGCTCGTTTATGCTCGATTAGTAATAAATAAAGGGTAAATTAATAAATATATAGAAGCTCGATTAGGCTCGACTCGGCTCGTTTAGGCTCGATTAGTAATATATAAAGGGTGGAATGGTAAATATATAAAAATTCGATTAGGCTCGCGAACTTATCGAGTCGAGTAATATAGAATTCGAGCTCGACACGTCTAACTACTCGAGTAGCTCAAGCTCGATTCGACTCGACTTACATCCAATCGATTTCAAGTCGATCCCGAATAGCTCGCGAGTTGGTTTGACTCACTTACACTTCTAGGGTAGATATATCAATTTATATTTATTTCAACTAAGAAAGTTCAATTTACCTAGCCTCTAACGAAGTTATTTCTTTCAAACTCAAAAAGTATAAATTTTTACTTTCTATAAACTTTATTCAATTATAACTATCAAACAAACTAATTTTTTTTTATTTTCAAAAAAATTATACTTCCTTACCTCATTTATCTTATACCAAACAATACCTTAATTTCTAGAAATTGTTTAGTGCTATTTTTATGATTTGGCCTTTAATTTGATTTTTTTTAATCTAAATTTAATAAAATCTAATTGTGGGTAAATTCTAATCCCATTTAACTTGGCTTCAATTTATTTGATAATTAAACTCCTATTACATTTGAAATAATTCAAATTAAAAATATTTGTAATGTAGAGAGTTGAATTGAGAGTCAACTTATTGATTTCGTTGGATTGATTTAAATGAGACATGTTTATTTTTCTCATATTTAAATAAAAAAGAAAAATTAAAAATCTTAAATTATTTATTTTTGAAAAAAAAATCAAAATTATATGTAACCAATTTTGATTTAAAACTCGTAAAGTTAACTCGATTTTTTTTAATAATTCAATTTAATGAATAATTTAATTTGAGATTGAAATAACTCAATTTAAACCTATAAAAAAGGAAAACAATTAAAATAGTAGCATGTTATTAAAATTGGTGTAGTCAACCTCCTCGTTAGTGTGCCACTGGGCGCTTCACCCAGTGGTAAGATCTTCGGCGTGAGAGGGTCAATATTCGAAAGGAGTTTTCCCTTTTGAGTGCATGATGTCTACGGGTGTCCATGACAAATGGATGAGATTGAGTGGATATGAATTGGATCTAAATTAGATGATATATCACTCATTTATTTATTTATCATCTATTTAATTATTATTTTCTCTATTTTTTGTATCTGTTATTTTTTATTGTTTCATAAAAATTAAGAAATAATTAATTACGTTAAGTTTTAAGAATAAAATGATTAAATTACCCTTATTGATTATAGAGTAATAAATAATATGTACATTAATTATAGAGTAGATGATAAAAATAGAATTGGAAAAAAAAAATTGAAATCTTATTGGTTTTCTAAAATAACAGATATTTTGAAAAAAAAAATTCTTTCAAAAAAGCGACAGATAAAAAGAAATGGAGGGAGTATATGAGTAATCATATTCATATAATTCATACCCATCCTAACTCACTTATTTACCATTTATTATATAAAAATGATTTATTTTATAATATTCAAAACGGTTTTGTGATACGTGTAGTTACAACATGTCAAGTACCGGTTTGTCTCATTCGAATTTCAAAATTTGTAGTCTTCATGTTATCATGTGTTCTGGTTGAAAGAGTAAAATATTTGAATTTGATTTGATTTGAATTTTTTTTCTTTCCAAAGAAGAATATTGCTGTCATTAAAAAAGACTTAAGCCCACAGAAATATAAGAGGATATCAAACAACAAGGATAAACCCAACTAAGGTCCAAGTAGAGACTAACTCATTTAGGGTTTTTTACAATGGACTTAAAGCCCAAAATACCACCAGAAACAAAGTCTGGAAATCCAACGGCTCTAAGGCCTACAATCAATAAAAAATTACATGATGACCCCTTAGAGAAGCTCTCCTGTATAGTAGCCTCTACCCTCTTCTCCTGTACCACCACCAGTGCTAGTGGCCAAAAGAGAAGCTGAAAAACTATAGAAATTAGAGAGTTTATAGCTAAATCAACCCATGAAGCTTGAATCGTTGTATAATGAGCCTAACCCACCACCGATTTACCGATTCGTAAATGGGGCAAAAATCATAGAGAATGTCACGATTTAAACTTCTGAGCCGCAACAGTCCTAGGGCATGGATAGTCATAAGGACACCAACCACCCGTAGAACCCATACCTGCTAACAATCCAACCTAGTATCACGTGTGTGTGTGTGTGTGTGTGTGTGTGTATCAACCTCCTAGCACATTCATCACATATTTAGCAATCTATATATATTTATATATATGTGTGTGTGTAAGAGTTAATTGATAAATACTATGTTATTCATAAATATATATATATTCCATCATGCATATCACTATACATAAAACACATCTTAGACTCATTAAAAACATGAACTTAATACATAACTTGGATCTTATTATTATGATTCTTATCATACATATATCAATTACAAACTGTCTCTCACACACATGGAGCATTCTAGAATAACTTTTAATGTACATATACACATCCAATAAGTTATTACATTGCTTAGATAGTTCCCAAGGAAGGAATAAGTCTTGAGACACTAATTTGCTCTTAATTGATTTCTTGAAAAAGATCAACTTAAACTTGTGAGATAAACTCAGTGAGTAAATAATATATTAGCATACTTGTGAGGCTAGGTACTCAAAACTAGCTCACAAAAATTGTTCATGGTTCTTATTACATAACAATAACTCATGATTAGGATAAGACATAATTATTACTTGGCAACAATTGAAAGGAATACACATGAGACTTGCAATAATTTGCACATAAGGTTTGAAAGATTCTTGGTACTATTAGATATTATAACATATGAGTTTCATTGTTCAAGGATCTTGTACATATAGGTCTTAACATTAATTGGTTCATATATATATAAACCTTTTTTAAGTCATAGAGTTATTAAGATTCATATAGTTCATACTTAAGAACATTTTGGAATGTATTACTTTGTAGAGTTTATGGAATTCAAAGTGGATCATATATAATTAAGATTTAGTCTTCAAGAAAACTTGTATACGTAAATCTAGAAATTTAACAATTTTTATATTATACATTTTATGGTAAAAGTAATATGGATATTGAAAATCATATAAATATATTCAGTCAAGTTTAAAATCAACAACTTATACATATATGTATAAAATAAAAATGAAAATTTATGAGATCATGCACCATTAGGTTTAATATCAAATCGAATATAATTAAAAAGAAATAGATAATTATAGAGTTTAGTTACCATAGAATCATGTAAATTTTTGTATATTGAAATCAAATGATATAAAGGTATTTATCAATATATATATGAATATTATGAATTTTTTTAACTATGAGGCATTTGCAATTGAATTTGGAGTTTACATGTAATACTTGTTTATGGAATTTAGAATCCTTTGGCTTGTGAAACATATAGGTTTTATTATCAAGTTAGGTCATAGATTCATGAATTTCATATTCAATTGGCTTAAAGGATACATAGGTCTTGGAATCAAATGGGATTAGTATCAATGAATAAATGACAAATGGATTCTTGTGTTCATGGCTTACAATGGATATGTCAAGATACACAAAGAGTTTGGCATTAATATATTATACAATAAATTTGGCACTAATAAATAAATATGGTTTAGTAGAAATCAAATCTTTACTTAAACTTGGAGCAGAGGCTATATTGTGACGCATGCTCAACACTTTAACTTGGAGTAGAGGTTATATTGTGACGCATGCTCAATCTTGGGTCTTGCATGAGACTGATCAGGTCCCATGGCTAAGGTTTTTATACTATTCCTAGACAAGAGTTTGGATATTATACCTTATCCATAGGTACATTGTGCACAATATCTGATGTTTTACCCCACATCAGTTAGGAGGATTTCTGCTTAAGGTTCTTGGACAATTAAGGTCATGGAATTCATCAATGGCAACAATTGGTTTTCTTGGTATATATGCTTTTCATCATTAAAATGGCTTTCATAGTTCGATTATTTTACATGATCTTATAGTTCATAAAAGAAAGGATTTTAACATATTCTATCACACTCCACTTTGGGAGATGCGATGGTCCTAGGGCATGGGTAGGCATAAGGCCACCAACCACCCGTAGAACCCATAAGCTATACATTCTATATGGCATCATTGCAACTAAACATATAATCTTATACCCAAGATCTCAACCTGAACATAAATATTCATATAATCTATATACGTACTTTCCATCACGTATCATACACACATGTATTTTCATAAATACATAACATATTACTCATATTATCCCATATCGTAATTTAATACATGTGAGTAAGTATCCATATAATGCCACTTAGGCCAAAAGAATCATCCCTCTCAACACTCATGAAGTGCTAAAGTATACTTCAATTACATATAATAAATGGAGAAATTACATTAATCAACTTGGTTCTCTAGGAAGAAGGATGCCTGAAGAATTGATTTGATAAACTTCTAATCTCCTAAAAAATGGAATCACTAATGAGATAAAATAGTGAGCAAAGAATATACTATCATACTTGTAAGACTAGGTATTTCAAGATGAACTCTAGTGTTCAAAAATTATGAAACAACATTTGGAACGTAGATACATAGATTTTGGAATCAAACACCTTACGGTACACATGACACTTAAAACAATTTACATATGAACAATTAGTTCTTATGATCATATGGATATACTTTATAAGACTCTTGAATCAAGGATTTGGTACAAAGGATCTTTAGGTTCAATAATTCAAAAACCAATAGTTTTGATATATATATATATATATATATATATATATATATATATATATATATATATATATATATAAGAATTAATATAACATAGACAAATATAAATAATTAGAAGAAGATTCATATACAGGTGTACTTTTGAAATTTTATGGATAAGACAATTCAATAGTCCTATTATACATATAAGTTTTGGGTAATGATTTATAAATATTATAAATGTATATATATATATACATATAGGATGTGGAAGTTTCGTAAATCTTATATAAATGTAATTTAGGAAAATACATATTCAAAGAATCATTAGAATTGAGTATTTACATTCAATTAAAAAGTAAAATCAATGTTTTATGTACAAAAGAAATAATAAGATCAATGATATAGTATCGATAAGCTTTGCAAAAAAATGGACATAACATAAATGAAATATTTATATACGAATGGAAATTGGTATACTTCAATTCATATACTTTAGATAACATATATATATATATATCATAGACATTAAATTAAATGGAACTTATACACTTAGATTTAGAAATCAAATGACAAATAGGCACAATAATTTAACTTAAATTCATAATTATAAAACATAGTACGTAATACTTTTGAAATCATATAGAAAGAAAGTAATTTGATTTACTTAACATAAATTTTGTTACAAAAATCATAAGCAGTGGCTTCTTTACAAGCGTACTTTACAGATCATGAGCAGTGGCTTCCTTACAAGTATGCTATAATATATTAGGATATAGGCTTCCTTACAAGCATGTCCAAAGCAATGACCTCCTTACGAGCTTGCTACATGAAGTTGATCAGACTTCATGACTAGGACAATTAACCCTTCCTAGCTAGGGTTCGAATAATTTACCCTATCTATGGGTACAATGTGCATAAAATCTGATGTTTTACCCCACATCAGTTTGGGGGATTTCTGTTTCAAGTATACAGGGTTTCTTATGGTCCACTTGGTCATACTTTTATCAATACACATATACACATATACATATACATATTTATTAATTTTGGAACTTATACATATAGGCTTTAACATATACTCATACCTTTAGGACATATTCATAGGGTTGAACATATTCTTAAATACATTATCTTAGAACATATACATAGACCTTATATGCTTTTAAGAATTTCAATGTTTCTTAAGGAGAAAATATCAATAATTGGCTAGAAAACAAAATGGATCTTATACACATGTGTTGCCCAATAAGGACCAAGAAGGGGGGTTGAATTGGTGGGGAATTAAAAAATTTAATTAAGCAAGAGGGAAAGAAAGAGAATGAACACAAAGATTTATAGTGGTTCAGATTATAACCAATCCTACATCCACTCCCCAATCAACAATTG
>CATKHJ010060783.1:0-13698 GCA_949750685.1 Vernicia montana
TGAATGCAGTAAGTGATTAAATTTTTAAATATTTTTACTATTTAAAAATTATATCACTTATTTTATTCAACACTGAAAATTCAGAACTTAAATTTTCAGTACTTAGGTGGTGTTTGATAAAACTGAAAATTAAGTGCTGAAAATTTAAGTACTGAATTTTAAGTGTTGAATAAAATAAGTGATATAATTTTTAAATAGTAAAAATATTTAAAAATTTAATCACTTACTGCATTCAGTATAAATTTTAAGTTAAAAATTTTAACTTATCATTTTAAGTGTTTTTTAACTTAATTTAGACTTTTAAGACGTAATTATCAAACAAATTTAAAACGATTAAGTGCTGAAAATTTTAATTTTAAGTGCTGAATGGTATTATCAAACACCACCTAAAACTGAAAATTAAGTGTTGAATTTTAAGTGTTGAATAATATAAGTGTTATAGTTTTTAAAATGTAAATTATTTAAAAATTTAATTACTTATTGTATTCAGTAGAAATTTTAAGTTAAATATTTTAACTTATCATTTTAAGTGGTTTTTGATTTAATTGAAAATTTTAAGTTGAAATTATTTTATATTATTAAATCATTTTAAAACTAATAATTGCTAAAAATATTAAACTAAACAATAAGTTAGATTATCAAATACCTTCTAAAGTCTTTTTTATTTAATTTTTATCTTAAAATAATATAAACTTTTCATCATTTTGTTCAACTTTAACATAAGTAATTTATATACATTCGAACAATAATTTTTTTACTAGAAAATATGTGATGATTTATCATAATATATTTTGAATTTTAATTTATATTCAACAAGAAAAAGAAAGACAAATCTTTTGTATTTCACTTTCTTGTTAATTTTTCAAAAAGGATTTCAATTATTCTAATTGAGTGATTCATAATTAGGAATCAATTTATCCAATAAAACCTAAATATTTAAAATTAAAATTAGAATTTTGTCATCTTTTGCTATGTTCTTATTATCCTTTCCTTGGCGTTGAAGTAATCGTCTATAATATGTCAAGCTTTTAAAATTTTGAAAAAAAAAGAAAGAAAGAAAGATAGAAACAAAATCCTCTATAATGTGTCAACATACCGTTCAGCCATTCACCCACCAAAGTATTGGTAATATAATAATATGCATTATTTTTTATTTATTAGGAAAGTTTACTATATCGAAATAATATTATAAGATAAATAATAAGAGTAACTCTTTTATTTAATATCTTTTATTAAATTAATAATAATACTTTGTGATTTAAAAAATTTAAATATGAAAATTTTCATTTTTCACATTATTTTAAATAGGAGGAAAATACCTATTGTTAAAAATGTGGCCAATTTTTTTTAATGATTACAAAAAAGTGTGGCCATGTTTGCGGCCTGTTAGCCATTATTCCTCTTTTTTATTGGACGAAAGAGAATTTTATTAGAACCTTTAGCCATTTACACATCACATGTAAAGGAAAAAACTTGAACTTTCTTTTTTTCGATTCCACTGTCTTATTATGAAAATAAAAATAATCAAATTAAAAACTCATAATTCATCATCTCAAAGATTGAGAATAATTCAGATTTGTTACTAATTAAACTTACGAGGAGGGGAGCATAAAAAGACTTGGATTAGTCATTAGACACCAAAGCCCATTAAAATCTCGTTTGGGGTTGAGTTTGATAAAAATATTTTTCAACAAAAAATTTTATATTATTTTTTCTTAAAAGCAAGTAAATTGATGTTTTTTTCCAGTAACAGCTTTAAAAAAAAAACAATTTATAAAAAATAATAAAAATCAATCAATTAAATAAAAAAAATTCTAAAAACGCTTTTTTAACCTCCTAACAGCTATCCCAAACAATCCCTAAAGCATTCTACTAGGTTGGTTCGGGTTCAACTCATTGAGCCCATGTTATGTAAACTTGAGACGTGGGGTTCATTTCATCCATAGTCCCTGAACTATAAGAGGATTTCATTATCATCCTTCAACTTTAAAATGTCACATTAAAATTCTCCAACTTTAATTTCTGTAACTCTATAATACTTTTAAATTTTCAGACTTATATTTTTATCCCAAAACTTTTAGTAATTTCAATTTACCTCCCCAAAACTTTTGGGAGATTGACATTACAATCCAAAACCTATTTTATAGATGGAATATTAAAAGGTTTGGATGAGATTTTTAATGGGAACCCATTAAGACTTGGAATAATGTATAATCATACAAAATACTATTTGATTATAGAAAGAATAGACCACCCTCAGCTATATTGGGAATATACTTGGGCATGTGGAAAAATCAGAGATGAGGAAGAAGAACTTAGGATTGATTATATCTTTAGAAACTGTCCTGAGAACCCTAGATCTAACGAGTATATTGCAGTAGTTGAAATAATAGAATTTTTAGAAGAAAAATATCCTTCATTTAAAGAATTACAAATTTTAGAATAGGATATACCTTTGGTGGACTCTACCTGGAGTGAAGAACAAATAAAAGATTATTTAATTTGGAAAAGATTACACTTCAGGAGAATTGACTTTTTCTTAGCCTTTTGGGCAGGATTTCCTAGACACAAAGATTATTGGTGGACTGATTTAGCAAGACAAATGAATAGACCACTATAAATGGGAAAGCCTGAAGAAAGTATCGATTCAATCCCTTCTGGGTTGACTTCATTAGCACACGTGCATAATGAAGTGAGCCTCCTTGTAGAACAGCTTCATGCTAAAAGAGATTTAGACGATTCACCAGAACAAAGGAAAGCATTAGCTGATGAAATAGGAAAACTGGTGAATGAAAGGCTTGATGCTGTAGAAAAAGAAAAAGCTTTAAAAAAGCCTGAAAGCACATCAAAGCCCATTTCAGAAAAAGAGATCTTAAAATTAAGGAAAGAAAAAATAGTTCTTTATATTTTAGATCCTGAAAAAAGAGCTGCTAATCAAAGCAGTAATGACTTAGCCTAAGATCTTAGAAAGTCTTTAGGGTTGGTAGAAGAAGGTCCATTGCATATTGATGATAGGACATTTAATGAACTTCTTGCTATGAAAAGGGCAGTGTACAAACCTAATTATCCCCATAGGACAAAAGCAGAATTTATGCCTAGAGATAATCCTTTAAGACCTGTGCTTAGCCCGGCTGTTTTTCTCAATCTAGATTGTGAAAAACATGCGTCTGAAAGAATAGATGAGTGGATTAATATGATTAGGTTTACAACCAAATAAAGTAGCTATTCACCTGAGGCCGCCTACGAACTATGTAAAGCCACCATGGTTGGCAATGCTCAAAAATTTTGGGATTAACTAGTAGTTCAAACTCCTATTAAGGATGAAATCAGAAAAGCCATAATAACTGATGAGGTGCTAGCTTTAATTGTAGACGCCCTGAAAAGAGAATTTTGTGGTTTCTCAATTTCAACAGAGTCTCTTGAAAGAGAACAATCTTTAATGGCAATAATGAAACTACAAATTTGTGACATGTGTTATTTTGACAATTATTCCTGTGAATTTCAAAAATACTATTATAATCTGGATATAAATGCTCAAAATTACATGTCAACTTTGTTCTTTGCTAAGTTACCAGAACCATGGCCAGAAGTAGCAAAGACCTTATCATCTCCTTCTTAATGAAGACAAAAGTGTCGATGGATTAGGAGGAAGAATACAAGCGATTAGGTATGCCATGAGAAAGGCATGTACTTAACTCCAAGTTAGGCAGGATGCAAAACGTATTCCCTACCTAAATAAGAGTTGTTGTTCTCAAATAGAGTTTGTTCCAGGTAGATATGGTTGTTTTACAGGAAATGAATCTAAAACTGAGAAAGGGTATCCTTCAAAAAAGAAGAGGTTTAAAGGATATAGAAAAAGAAGGATATCGAAGAATGATAGGAATATCAAGAGGAGATCCAGTAGACCAACTAGGTTTATTAGAAGAAGAACAAATCTTGGGGATAAAAAAAGAATAGAAGCCTTTAAGAAAAAATATGGTAGAGCCCCTAAGTGTCCTCAAGGTAGACCTTTAAGCAGTTGTTCCTGCTGCTGGATTTGTGGTTCAAAAGATCACAAAGCAAATGCTTGCCCACAGAAGAGTAAGTGAAAAGAAAATCTAAGAAGAATTTTCTTTGTAGATGAGAGTCTAGAATATGAGCCCATAGAAGAAGATGAATATTCTGATATAGACTCTGAAATAGATTCAATTTATGAAGTGGTTTCTGAATATGAAACTGATATTGATGAATCTGATTTATGGACAACCCAATTATTCATGATGAATACACCAAAAGGCACCATAGATGAAGAGTTGATTCCATTGGATACATCTTTGGTACAGGAAGAATCATTCCAGTACGAGGACACATCCAGAAGTTACCTAAAATGGAAACTTCCAAAGGTAGACATCAATGCTATTTATAGTAAGTCAAAGTTCAGTTTCAAATCAATAGTAGATTCTCCCAATCTGAGTCTACAGCTCAGGTTTCTAGTACAGAACTAGAAACGTTGGACGTGCCCTTGATTAACCTATCAAAAATAAAAGAGATGGTGAACAAATCCAAGGGAACTTACCAATACATTCATATTGGTCTAGTCCAAGTAGGACTCATTCTACTGTTTAACTTACCAGCAGATAGTCCTGTGATAGCGGCTATGTTAGACAAAAGATGAAATTTATTTCAGGATCAACTTATATCAGGTGTACAAACCAACCTAGCCCATTGTCCAGTCTGGTTCTAGTCCTATCCCAATTACATGATATTTTTGAGTGATAGGTGTTTGGGAGAATGGGAGTAAAGACTCCGAGAGCAGTAGCTCTGGTTCCTCAGGAGCAAAAAGAAAAGCAGTAGCTCCAAAAGAAGTTACTTGCTGGCTGTGTAAATCTCAAGGGCATATTGCTTCAAATCTAAATCATTCTTTTACATAAAAGGAATATCTCCTAAATTGGAATCCTTATAAAAGTAATTCAGTTCAATAATCCTTTTCAAAATAATATAAAACTTATATAATTAAATTTATAAAATTTCGTACTATAAAATTCATTTAAACATTTTCATAGAAATTCATAATATAAAATAATATTCACAACTCAATGACCCCCTCCTAAATCCAAATCTCAATAAATTCATGGAGATTTATCTAAATCTTAAATTCAATAATAATATACTATTACACATTAAATTATACTTAAACCAATTTAATTCTAATATCACTTAATTAATTTACTTTCATAAAATTATTTTCAATTAATATATAAAATTCCTATTAATTTTTAAATTCACTAATTTTAACTTCAATAATAAAAATGAAATCCTTATGATTAATAAATCATCCAATTTAACCCTAATAAATTCATAAAATCTCATAAATAATTCATACTATTAATTTAAACCTGAATACATAATAATACATGTAGAAACAATAATTTTCCGAGCATTTAAAACACCGACATAAAATCAATATCATAGCGTTCTAAGTTTATCGGAGTCGAAACCTCACGAACTAACTCCGGAATTGCGATGTACGTATAAAATGTAGCTCACTGGAGGTTCTGGGTCACCGGCGGCGCGTAGAGCCCACTCGCCGATGACCAGCCGGCGACGCGCCCTGATGGAGGTTGGTGATCATACCATTTTGCTCGTCTTGACTCCAGAAACCCAAAAATACATACCACTTTCCCCCACTCCCCGCCGATCGCCAGGAAAACGGCCTAGAAGCTTCGGTCTCCCATTTTTTGATCTCCGTTTCTGGCGAGTTTCAAGGGTCAAGGTGGGTATCATCTTAAAGCTCTCATCACAATGAGAAAAACGAGACCAATTTCGTCGGAATCCGCCATCGAAATCGACCGAAATCTTTGTCGAAAGTTTCTGTCGCCGAAATTGCTTTAGCTGGCGAGTGTACCTTTGTCTGCCGTCCGATCACGCCACCGCCAGTTCCAATGAGGTCACCGAAGGGTGGGCTTCGTGATGGAGGTGGCGGTGTCGAAGAACGGTCGCCGGAGATGAGCTGTCCGGCGTGACAGACTATCTCTCTCTCTCTCTCTCCCCCCTCTGATTCTCTCTCTTCTCTGCCCGTTTCTCTTTGTTTAATTTACTGACCGATTTTAATTTGCTTTCTTTCTTCTTTTTTTTTTTTTTTTTTATATTATAATAATAATAATATTATTATTTTTATTATTTATTATTATTATTATTATTTTTAACATTATAATAATTCAAAATATTCCAACAACAAATCTCATATAATATTCTCATTAACTTAAATTTTTAAAAATAATCTTTTGATAAATAAACTATAATAAATCAAAACATAATTCGTTAATCTCATAAAATATTTTGATTTTATAAATATCGATCTACAAAATTTTTCATTACTTATAATATAAATATAATTAAATAATAGACTTTTAAAAAAAATCATGATAATGATTCAAATTTTTAATTAAATACAAATATAGCAAGTCGAATTAAATAATTATATTTCCGTACGAAAATGAGATTTTTTAAAATAAATAAAAATTCGAGTTATTACAACTATAATATGTAGAAAAATTAGATATAGCATATATTTAAAGTATCAAATATATTGCCAAAAAGTAATTAAAAAATATTTACTTTATCTAAATAAAAATAAAACTTATCACTTATAATTGGTAACAGTTGCATTCAAAGTCGGTGCCTCTTTGAAGCAAATGAGGCAATTGTCTTAGGCCCTAAAAAAAAAACATGGGGCCTCCCTCCCAAAAAATAAAATATATTTTACTTTTTTAAAGATGGGCCTTCTTTCAAAGAAAATTTTGCTTCTTTAAAAAAAAAAAAAAAAAAAAAGGAATCTTCCAAAAAAAAAAATAAAGGTTTTATTTTTTCTTTTCTTTTTCTAAAAACGAGGGCCCCATCTTCCAAAAAAAAAAAAAAAAATTGTTTATTTGTTTCCAATGCATAAAAATCTAAATTCCTAATTTTTTTTATTTGCTTAACATTTTTTCTACTATCTCTTCTCTATTTTCTATTGCTCCTCCTCAACACTAGTATTTCTCTATATTCTACTAATTTACATTTTAAAAGATTTTAATTATTGGTATTTGGATTTAAGCATTATCTCCTATGTTCTATCATTTCATCTCTTTATTATTTTTTTTTAGTTTGTATTTATATTATATTTGAAATTGAGTTTGTTGATTATTTGATTGATCATTAATTTGATATAGAAAAATTGAGAATTTTTCTTGTTATTTGGTATTTGTTATTAGTTTTTCATCAATTGAAAGTAATATACTAGAATATCTTGAATATAAAACTTTAATAAGTAGTCTTGTAGCTGAGAAAACAAAAAAGATAAAATGATTTTTTTTTTTTTTTTTACTTAGGCCTCCTTTGAAGTTTAATTACCTCAAGCCTCGGTTCACGTTGATACAGCCATGGTTGCATTAGAGTAATAACTAATTGAGCTAAGAATTAATTAACATATAAATTATTAAATCAATTATATTATTAATCAGAATCTCAAAATAAATGCAATTATTAAAAAAATAAATATATAGGCACCTGATGAGGCAAAAACTACCTCATTCCATTTAATGAGAGCCTACTGCATGGGGATGATAAGTAAGGCCTGTAGATAGAGAAAACCTAGATTAGGAGATTCCTAGGTCAAATCCGGTGAAGATGCGAGCTGAGGAGCTCGGTATTAGTGAGTATGCGAGTTGAGTAGTTTGGTACCAGTAGGCGAGCTGTACTAGTGGCTTGCCTACGAAGCATGTGAATGATCATTGCATGATTATTGCCATACTATCGTATGGTCTTATAATTTATAGGGGCTTCAAGTCTAGTCTTCAATGCCATGGTATGTCGACTTATAGATTCTAAATAGCTTTAAATCTTCTGAATAGCTTCAAGATTATCAAAATAGCTTCAAGTCTTTGATGTCACATTTCGTGGACTTATAGATTCCAAATAGTTTCAGGTCTTCGATACCACGATATATGGACTTATAAATTCTGAATAACTTCAAATATTCAAATCTTTCAAACAACTTCAAATTTTCAAAATAGCTTTAAGATTATCCAAATAGCTTCAATAACTTTAAGATTATCTTCTTTAGAGGTCTTCAAATAATATGTCTCGCTAATATATGTCTTAAATAATAAAATGTGCCTCGCTGATAGAGGTTTTATATAATACTCGCTGATAGAGGTCTTAAGAAATTCTGCCTCGTGTAGAGGTTTTTAGATAATACACCTTGCTGATAGAGGACCTAGATGATAATACGCCTTTCTGAGAGGTCTTTATATAATATCACCTCGTTGATAAGGACTTTAGAAATCACCCTCAACTGGAGATCTTCAAATAATATGCCTCGCCGATAGATGTCTTAAATAATAATATGCCTCGTCAATAGGGGACCTTAGAAATCCAGCTCACCTGGAGGTCTTTAAATAATATGACTCGTCGAGAGAGGTTTTAAATAATAATATCCTCATCGATAAAGGACATTAGAAATCCATCTCACCTGGAGGTCTTCAAATAATATGCCTCATCGATAGAGGACTTTAGATAATATTACCTCGTTGATAGAGGTCTAAAATAATAATATGCCTCATAGATAAAGGACTTTAGAAATCCCCCTCACTTGAAGGTCTTCAAATAATATGCCTCGCTGAGAGAGGTCTTAAATAATAATATACCTCGTCAATAAAGGAATTTAGAAATCCCCCTCACCTAGAGGTCTTTAAATAATATGTGTAACCGACAGAGGACTTAAGAAATCCTACCTCACTTAGAGGTCTTCAAATAATATGGATGTCAAACTACATGCCTATAGTTCATTAGATCTTTGTGCCTTGTTGTCTTTTTCCTAGACTTACCTAGGTCTTTCTCCCTTGTACAGGGAGTTGCCTCGTGGTCTTTCGTCTACACTTATCTAAGTCTTTCTCCCTTGTGCAGGGAGTTGCCTCGTTGCCTTTCACCTAGAATTATCTAGGTTTTTTTTAGTTGCATATAGCTTGCAAATTGATTTGAGCATGTTTAAAAATCAAATATAAATTCACTTAAGATTGCTCATTTTGTCTATGTGGTAAATTATTCAGAAAAATTCATATGCATCATGAATTCATATGAAGTCTGAGAAGACATTGATAATTTTTGCTTGATATTGCAATAGAGAGTAATTTAACAATGTCTTTACATGTATAACATACAATAATCTCAAATCAAGTGATTTATTCAGGCAATAAATTCTTATTAAATCATGCATTATGATCAACATAAAAATTTAGCAAAATATAAGGGACTCCTATTCCCCCAAAAAAAATAGTGGATTTGTTTAGAATCCATTAAATAACTTATTTTCAAGATAAGTCTTAATTTAAGCAACAAGTTACATCTGAAGTGTCATTTGAGCATAATTAATCATATATAATGTCACACCCCAACTTCCTTAGTGTGACGGTCCTTAGGCATGGGTAGGTTTAAGACCACCAAGCACCCGTAGAACCATCTAAACATAACCTGGATCATCTATAAATAATCATACATATACTTAAAGAACCATTACATAATATCTTTCATCATTAATACATAAATAATCCATCATCATTCAATACATAGTCATTTCATTGTCATCATTGTTTCATGCATAATCCATCCATTGTTCGTTATGGATCAAGGATCAATCTTAACAATCATCCATAATGAACAAAGGCAAAATAATACTTCAAGTCATCTCAAGAATCATTCTATCTATGCTTACGCCTTGACATTTTACTATGGAGTGCTATAGAATGAATATACAATATAACATCCATAAAATAAAAGTATTCAAAACAATACATTAATGTAGCTTCTTAGAGGAAAAGAATCAAGAAGCCCTATCACTCGCCAATCTATCCTCCTCAACTCTAGCACCTGAAATCCACAATTGAAGAGGAATAAGCCTTCAACTTAATGAAATTATGAAATACATTATACCCGTGAGTTCTCAAGAGAAAATGATGGGAAGTTCAACAATTGAACATCAATTAACAACATGGGTTATATCAATAATGTTTAAAATGCCTACAACAATTGGCATCATAACACATCAACTTTAATAGAACATTAACATACATTCATCATAATGGAATACAAATGGGCGAGACGAAACCACCATCCCCATAAGCATCCAAACATCATTAGGGCAGTAACTTCTCCCTTTTTACGCATATCTGGCCGGATATACGCCTAGAGTTCATAGTTCTCTCTAGGTTAAACACTGACATATTGGACTCTATCAGTTGAGTCACCGATGCACACGGTCTAATGATTCTTATCTCCCATTAGTAAGGTGTTCTATTATCATAGGTTTATCTTGGTTAAGGCTTGGTGGATACATTATCAATAAACATTAGCCCAAATGGCCTTCCTTAAACAAAGATTTCATTAACTCAACATAATGATTCAAATTGCTATTTAAGACTAATAGCAAATACATTCATACATGAATGTTGAAAGAAATTCAATTCAGTTTATGGCATTTTAGGATTCAACAAGAATAACATTCATGAAAGGTGGTTCACATGCATAATATATTTCATAACTCACCTCTAAAGCACAATACTTCAATCCAAGCTAAAATCTTTTTATCTTGGATGAAAATCCTCCAATCCTTAGTCTACACAAACATGAATAACATTATAATAATTCTAGAGTCCATGAACTCTAATTCTAAGGATAAATTCTCCAAAAATGAAAGAACATCTTAATTCCATAACTTATTAACAATAGCATCTCAAAATCTCAAAGATTGAACTTATCCTTTTGAAGAATAAATTCTAGGGTTTTATCAAAAATACCCAATAACCCATCACTAGCAATTAATACCCATAATCACTTCTATCTAACTCTATAAAGATGCTAAAACATCATAATAACAAAGCCCACAAGAATTTATGAAAAGTTAAACATTACCTTGAAAAGTCTCCTTCAAACCCAAATTAACTTCTTCCAAGAGTTTAAGAGAATCCACTTAGATCTTTGAGTATCCTTTGATTCTTTGAGTTAATTTAATGCATCTTAGCCTTTAAGAAACATTAATGAGACTTTGGTGGGGGTTTGAGGTCAGAAAATTCGAAATATAGAAAATGGGTTTGATTTTCACATTATTGGGGCTTCTGCTGTCCTTTTTATAGTTCCAGACCTTGAATAAGCGTTCATACATCTTGAACGAGCGTTCATCCCTTTTAAACGAGCGTTCACAACCTTTGAACGAGCGTTCATCTTCAATTTCCAAAAAAGTACTATTCACACAAAATCATCATGAACGCAGGTTCAAAATTATGAATGAGCGTTCAACTATTCACTCGGCACATTTGGAACGCAAGTTCACCATTTTGAATGAGCGTTCATGTACTTGAAGGGGCATTCATCCAAATTCCAGAAATTATTACTATTCACGCAGAACCACCATGAACGAGCGTTCACTTATATGAACGAGCGTTCAACCTTAAAATACTCCAAAACTTCATTTCTTTTGACTTCAAACACTCCAATTTCGTGCCAACATAATTAAACAACTCTTAATACACAAAATACAACCATCTAACATTCCAATAGTCTCATACCATCATAAACATAGTATCTAGAGTTCAATTCATCAATATCATTATAAAATAATCCTAAGAATGGATTCCATCATCAAGGAAATATAAACATACATACATATACACATCATACATTGTACATGCATAACTTAACTTAATCATTCCCTTACAAATATAAACACAATAAAATCTTGGGTGTTACATTCTTCCCCCCTTAATAAAATTCGTCCTTGAATTTTCAAGAAACTCATCACTTAGGAAAGAAACAAATGTGGATATTTGACTTGCATACTTTCTTCACTTTCCCATGTACATTCTTCCATCGATTGACTTTGCCATAAGACCTTCACCATGGGAATATCCTTATTCCTAAGCTTCTTAACCATTTTATCAACAATGGCAACAGGAACTTCTTCATAAGTCAAATCTTGCTTTAAGTTCAATGGTTGGGCTTGCAACACATGAGATGGATCGGAAACATACTTGCGAAGCATGGAGATATGAAACACTGGGTGAATATTATCCAATTCCGGTGGTAGTGCCCATCGATAAGAAACTTCTCCAATCCGATCTAAAATCTCAAAGGGACCAATAAACCTTAGTGACAATTTACCATTTTTTCCAAATCTCATAACACTCTTTATTGGTGAAATCTTTAAGAATACATGATCACCAATGGCGAACTGAAGTTCTCTTCTCTTAGGATCAGTGTAGCTCTTTTGGCGACTAAATGCCATTTTCAATCTTTCCTTTATGAGAGGTATCTTCTCAGAAATGTATCAAATCAAATCAGGTCCTTTAATGAACTTCTCACCCACTTCTTCTCAACAAATAGGTGACCTACACTTCCTCCCATACAAAACTTCATAAGGAGCCATCTTGATGGTACTGTGATAACTGTTATTGTAGGCAATTTCGATTAATGGCAAATGCTTGTCCCAAATTTCCTCCAAAGTCTAGAATGCACATTCTTAACATGTCTTCTAAAGTTTGGATAGTCCTCTCCGATTGTCCATCTGTTTGAGGATGAAAAGCCGTGCTAAAATCCAATTGAGTGAATTGTGTTCCTCTATCCGAAATGATAGAAACTGGAACACCATGAAGCTTGACTATCTCATCAACATACAGTTGGGCATACTGTGAAGTTGAATAAGTAACCTTCACTGGTAGAAAGTGAGCTGATTTAGTCAAATGATCTACAATCACCCATATAGAATCATAACCACCTGATGTCTTTGGCAATCCAACCACAAAGTCCATGGTAATCCTTTCCCATTTCCATTCCGGTAATGGCAACTGCTGCAACAAACCTGAAGGTTTTTGATGTTCAAACTTAACTTGTTGGCATGCCAAACACTTGGCCACAAACTCTGCTATATCCTTTTTCATACCACTCCACTAATAGGAACCCTTCACATCATGATACATCTTGGTTGCACCAGGATGCACATTGTACTTGGCAAAATGAGTCTCTCTTATTATTTGCTATCGCAAGTCATCAACCAAAGGAACACATAATCGATCGCCACATCTCAACATCCCATCCACAATAGCAAATCTAGGAGATTTCTCAGCCTCCACATCATTCTTCAACTGTACCATTTCAGGATCTCTATCCTGAGCAGCTTTGATCTGATCGATTAAAAGTGGTTTAACTTGAAAATAAGCCAAAAGCACTTTGGAATTGGTCATCTCAAATTGAACACCCATGTCATACAAGCTCTTCATCTCTCTTGCTAAAGATCTTCTATGCACTTGTATGTGAGCCAAACTTCCCAAAGATTTCCGACTCAAAGCATCTGCTACAAAGTTAACCTTGCCCGGATGATATAGAATGTCACAATCATAGTCCTTAAGTAACTCTATCCATCTTCTTTGTCTAAGGTTCAAATCTTTCTGATCAAAGATATACTTCAAGCTCTTATGATCTGTATAAATCTCACATTTCTCACCATAGAGATAATGCCGCCAAATCTTTAAAGCAAACACTATAGCTGCCATCTCCAAATCGTGGGTCGGGTAGTTCAATTCATGCCTTCTCAACTGTCTAGAGGCATAAGCTATCACCTTCCTATGTTGCATCAAGACACAACCAAGTCCCACTCTCGATGCATCACAATACACTGCATATCCTCCTTCA
>CATKHJ010060876.1:0-16925 GCA_949750685.1 Vernicia montana
AATAGTAATTTCTTCACTATTGATAATCTTTTTAATTTCAGATTCATTAGAATTGGAAGATGTAGAAAAAGATGATGTAGTTCTACAAAGAAATGTATCCATAATGTATTAAATTTTTGAAAAGTAAATCAAAATAAAATCTTCTCCGTTTATACCTAAATAATGCTAACAGGACTTACTGCCTTACCATAAGACTTACAACCTAGCTATTTAGGTTCAGTGGAATGAAAATATTATCTCTATTACTAAGCAAACAGATAATACAAAATAAATACACTCAAAACAACACTCTACTACCCCCCAGGCTCTGATACCATATATATATATATATATATATATATATATATATATATATATATATATATATATTGATGATAATACCACAAAAGACTCTTAATTTCAAGTTTCTCTCTCTCTCTTTATATATATGGTATAAGTCTTTCATACATTTAGTGTATAAATTAATCCACAGGACCGGTCTTAGTCGAAGTAAAACACACACACAAAAAGAAAAAAAAATGATGTTAATATTGATTCAAAAAGATTTTGAGAAAAAACAAAAGATAATGGACATAATAAAATTATATTAATCTGGAAATTTAAATTGCTCATAAACCCTCCTAAGATTTTTATTTCATATGATAAAACTCCCAAAATTTTACTTAAATAATTCAATTCTTTTTTTAAATAACAATATACTCAAGTCCATAAAAAAAAAAATAAGTGTATATATATATATATATATAGTCTAATTAATACCTATCATATGAGGTCCTTTTAAATTTAAGGCCCTAATCTTAAGCACTGCTCTTAAAATTGGGCTGACAATTCAATAAAATAAGAACACGTAAAAAAAATTCATATTTTAAAGAGAAGAAAAAAGAAAAGATGAGAGTCAGAACTTTAAAGAAAAAAGGCTATGGTTTAAATTTCCCTTGGCCACAATCTATGGTTTGCCATTAAAGTCTGCCTCCTAGAGTAGTTCTGCCTCCTTGATTAGTTTTTTATTTATTCAAAACCTTTTAATTTTAAAAATGTTTCTAATATTATTGGATAAAAAATTTATTAGTGTCTTTTAAGTAGTTTAATATTCATTTCAAAAAAAAAAGTAGTTTAATATTAGCCTTTCAGATCTCCAAAAGACAAAAGCAACCATTTTGCTGATTATTAATAATTCAGTTCAAAAAAGAAAAAGAGAATAAGCAAATAATTAAGATTTTGGGAGAAGCAGCATTTTCCTAAACGTAAGAGATACGTAAATATATATTAAAAATTTTATTTATTACCAATGAATTTTAATTTAATGAAATTGAAGCTAGTAGAAATAAAATTCAACTCTCACATAAAATTTGAAAAATTAACATATTTATTTTTTTTAATAATTTTTTTAATTTCTAATATAGTTAATGATGTTGAAATTATTTTCAAAATTTGATATGAGTTTATATTAAATTTCAATTAAAATTTAATTAATAAAAAAATTATATATGAGTTTATATCAATGTTTTCAAACCCGGCCCGGTCTTAGAACCGGTGAAGGCAGAGGGTCACGGATTAAAGGTCGAACCGGGGTCGAACCGGAATTTTAAATAAATTAATATATTTATTATTTATATGTTAAAAAATATAATATACATATAATTAAAATTAATAAATGTTATTAGAGTAAGTAATGAACCGGGGGTGCAAATCCATAGTATTGGGCTTAGGTTCAACGTGTGAGCGCGCGATCTGCGTACACAAATGTCGAACCAAAATAGGTTGATCTGTGCCTACTTGAATTTTTCAATCATAGATTTTAATTTTTTTAGTCCAAATTTTTTTTTTAATATCCAAACACACACACACACACACACACACACACACACACACACAAAAACCAGTAAAAAACCGAACCGGACCAGAACCGAACCGGTCTGGCCTCCGGTTCCCGGTTTTTCCGGTCGGACCGGCCGGTCCGGTCCGGTTCTGACAACATTGGTTTATATTAATTTATTAATTAATAAAAAAAAATAATCAATTAAAAAATATATTTCCAAGTAGGAAATGTTAAAAACGGCAGACCAGGGATTACTTTCTTGTACGAAGACCAGATACCGAACCCGAAAGGGTTTTATAGGCCGCACCAAAAAAAATAATACTCATTCCGTTTCATAATAATTATCGTTTTAAAAGGATGAACACATATTAATAAAGTTATTAAATAATTTTAATTTTAATTAATATGAACAAATATATCTTTATTTTCTCTCACAAAATAAAAAAAATATATGAAATATTAAAATTAAAATGAGGGTACAGTTGAAAAAAATCTAATAAATGATGTATTGAGCTCTTAAAATAATAAATAATTTGAAATAAATTTTTTTAAAAAATAACAGTTATTGTGAAATGGTTCAGTGTTCTTAAACATATTGGTATTGAATTTATTTCATCGGTTTGATCGATTTTACTCAAGAGAAAAATTGATAAAAATTATAGCACTGTAGAAATATTATTAATTTATTTTTTAATAATTTTTAAGTTAAAAATAAAAATAGAACTAAATTAATTTAAACTAATAATTGAATCATTTTCTATTTAACTTGGATTTTGAAGAGGGAAAATTTTAGTCACAGCGGTGTATAAGAGAATTCAAGTGGATGTAAAAAGATATTAATGCCTTTATATTAGAGAAAATAATGAATATACTCGTAATAAAATTTTAAAATTTCAATCAATGATTAATTTAGTGTATAAAAAGATAATTACATTTGAGTACATTTGGTGCATACATCACTCCAATAAGATAAAAACACATGGAGTCAAAAAAGGGTATTTGTGTCTTTTTACTAGGTAAAAAATAGACAAAAGAGTTATATTGGTTAAAATATCTCATCACTTATTAATTTAGTATTTGAGATAAATCTATGCACTTAGTGTATGCAATAATTTTCTGATTTTATTATACCTAATGTAGGGTTGTTAAAAAATTAATCAAACCGACCAAATCAAATCAATTCAATTCAATCCAAACCAAAAACCGCAGTTTTATTATTAGTATAGTTCAGATTGGTTTAAAAAAAATAGTTAAACCGAACTTTTTAATTTGATTATGGTTTGAATATATAAAAAATTGATTAAAACCAAATTGAACCGAAATATACTAAAATTATATATTTTAATTTATTTGTACCTAATTTTAATTTTATAGAGAATTTTTTTTTTATTTATATTAATTTTTAAGACTTTTTTATTTTTATTTTTTAAGTTGATTTTTATCACATAATATAAAATTTTTATCTATTTAAAATAGAATTACTCTTATTTTAGTCTTTCATATAGATTTGAAATATAATTTCATATTATAAAAATATTTTAATTTTTATAGTATTTATTTTTTAATTTTTTAAAAATATTTTTGTTTTATAGTTCAAATCGACCAAATCGATTATTCAAATCGAAACTTAATAGTATTGGTTTAGATAATTTTTAGTTTTTATTGGCTTGGATATGGTTTAAATCATTTACAAACTAATATGATTAATTTGGTTAAAACTATTCAGTCTAAACCGATCAAACCGAATCATGAATACTCCTAACTTAATGTATATATAAGATTCAATAAAAAAAATAAAAAAATTACATGTGAGTATAAAAAAAAAAATAATAATATCTTTACATTGAGTAAAATGATAAACATATTCCTAATTAGGTCAATTATTATAAAGAAAAGGAAACTTAACAACGGAGGAATTTCTATAAGTAACAAAAGGAAAGGAAATATACTTAATGCAATTTGGCAAGTGTTTCAATTTTTATTGTCACGCTTTCTATATAAATATATATACACCAAAACATAGCTTATCAGTAAAATATATATTCATTTGGACAATAAATTCATATTTTATTTTCCTTTCTCCAATACTCAAAACAAGAATATATATTATGACAAGCTATAGCATTCAATTTTTGGAACCTTATAGGAAGTTGCCATGAACTTTCCTCATAACCGAAAGCATTTACGTACACGAACACCATCCATTTTCCTGCGACTTCGTTGCAAGTGCCTAATAATAATTAAATCTTTACAATTAATTAAATTGTTATTCCATTTTATAAAAAAAAAAAATTATTATTCCAAACTTTTTTCTCTTTATAAAATTTCTCGCTCTCTATTTAAGCTTTGCATGTTTCTTGAAGAAAATATAGTGGGAATGGCAATAGATAGAATTATCCCAAAACAATCAAATTGGTTTTGTTCTAATTATAAGAGTCTTAGGTTAAGTCTCCATCGTAAAAAATCAAAGTCCAGTAAAAGTAATAGTAGTTCATCATCAAGTTCTACTATAAGTTCTCATCCTTCTTCTTCTCCTAATTCTCCATGCACACCAAAAATTATTAATATTTCAAGAGAAGATGAGCTTAAAGAGGTTTTTCGCCATTTTGATAGTGATGGAGATGAGAAAATCTCAGCCCTTGAATTAAGATCATATTTTGGGTCAGTTGGAGAATATATGTCTCATGAAGAAGCTCAAGCAATAATTGATGATCTTGATTCTGATGGGGATAAAATGTTAGATTTTAAAGATTTTTTGAGGCTAATGAAAAGGGAAAAATCAAGAAATCAAGATGATGAAGAAGAAGATGATATTAAAAAAGCATTTGAAATGTTTGAAATGGAGAAAGGAAGTGGTTGCATAACCCCTAAGGGTTTGCAAAGGATGCTTCATAAATTAGGTGATTCTAAATCTTATGATGAATGTGTGGCTATGATCACTGTTTTTGATATTGATGGTAATGGAGTTCTTGATTTTCAAGAATTTCATCAAATGATGGCTTAATATATATATATATATATATATATATATATATATATATATATATATATATATATATATATATATAAATGTATGTTAAAAGAAGAGAAAGAAGAAAAGAGAGTGAGAGAAAGAGAAAGAAAAAGAAGTGAATTTCTCTTTCTTTAATTCTTTTATTTCTTCTTTCTTTATTTTGTTTGGGAAATTCTTGCTTGTGCTTGTAAATTTAAGTTTGGAAATAAAGCACATATATGGTTCACAACCACAAAATCATTTTTGTAACTATGTAATTGCGAGTTCAATTGGGACAATATATACCAAAAATAACACTTAAAAAAAAATCATTATGTATAATATGTTAAAATTTATATATATTAATTGCTTCAAATTTGATTTTCATAATCCTAAAACTTTAAATTTGATTTATATATATCAATTCAGTTTAAGAGTTTTATAGGACTTCAAATGAATTGTGAGCCCTCACTAACAATTTTCCATATAAGGCTTCGTTGGTTTTGAAAAAATAATTTAATTATCTCTTCAAAATATTTTTTTAAATAATTACTTTTTTATTATTTTATTACAATAATTTCAACTTATAAGAATATATTTAAATATAAGAATTTTATATTTAAAATTTTATTATTAAATATTAAAAAAAATATATAAAAATAATAAATTATAATAGTCATTAATAGCGGCTAGCTATCAATAGTAATAATGAATGGTGATTGATAGTGATAATAATAAATGATAGATTAATAAGTATATATATACTTTCTCCGTTTTATAGTAACTGTCGTTTTAAAAAAAAAAATTTATTTCAAATTATTTGTCGTTTCAAAAGTTCAATACAGTATTTATTAACTTTTTTCCAACTTTACCCTCATTTTAATTCCAATATTTCATATGTTTTTTCTTATTTGGTGAGAGAAAATAAGGGTATATTTGTCCATATTAATTAAAATTAAAGTTATTTAATAGTTTTCTTAATATATGTGTATCTTTTTAAAACGAAAGTTATTGTGAAACGGATGGAGTATATTTTTTTCATCATAATAAATTTATCAAAGTTAAGCTTATTGAAGATGATGTAAGTGATCAGAGTATAATCAGCTTTTATTTCCTCCTTTTATTCCAAAATAAAATAAAAAAAAAAACAGCAAAGATAATCCCATAATGCCATCTCCTTTATTGCAAATAAGAGAGGGAAAGAAAGAGAATTTTATTTCTAATTTTTTCCACGTCTACTTTTCACAAGATTAAATAATCATCATTAATGTTTTTCACCCAATTAAAAAAAAAAAACATTAATGCTACAAATTTCTATTGCCAATTACCAATAACTCTCAGTTGTTAGCCCAAAAAAAATAATTTTTGTATTATAATATCATGTAATTTCAGTAATCATGGGGCTATGATTTATTATATTGTTTAAATATCCAAACTTGGATTCTAGTCGTTTCTTATAGGAAAAATTATACCATCTGGTGTGTATGAATTTTTTAAAATTTATTATTTTAATATTTGAATAATTTTTTTTAATTTGACGTGTTTCTTAGCTTTTAAAAATAATTTCACATAAATATTTTTAATTGTTTTTCGATTATCGAAATATTGATTTACAATTCTCCAGGTTCATTTAAAATCTTATTTTGATATTTAATAATATAAAAAAAAAATTTCTTGTCATTTGTCCAATTTTAGAAATTTTAGAGTTATAAATTAACACTTTGATGACCGAAAAATGACTTAAAACACTTATATAAAATTATTTTTAAAAATTAAGAAATTCATCAGACAAAAAAAAAAAAAAATTATTCAAATGCTAATATAATAAATTTTAAAAAATTGAGACACTAGCGTACCTAATTTTTCCTTTCTTATACTAAAGTGGTCAAGTTTGGAGAAACAATAAAGTTGGATATCATAGTTGCCACAACTACAATCTGCTGCACTTTATAAATATTTTAGGATTATATTTGGATAGCTTAAAATAAAAATGATAGAATATATATATATATATATAAAATAAATGAAAAATATATAAAAAAAAATTCAATATAGAAAATTAATGTATAAATAAATAAATATTTATAATATAAAAATTATAATTTATATTATGAAAACGGCAACCAAATAAAATATGATAAAAATAATATTATAATTGTTATCGTAGTAAGGGTGAGCATTCGATTAATTAAACAGAACCAAACCGAATTAAAATTATAATTAATCAAAATTTTTATTTCTTTAAAATTATAACCGAACTAAATCAAAATTTAAAAAATAATTAAATATAACTGAATCGAATCAAATAGAATTAAATATTTTTAGTTTAGTTATCGGTTATAACCGAATTAACTAAATAATTATAATTAATAATTTAAATATCATTAATTTATATATTTATTAATATAAAATAAAAGTAAAATTTTTTTTTATTAAAAATATTAAATATTATTAATAAAAAATTTATTATAAAAAATATATTATTGCTAAAAATTATAATTTATATATTAATAAATAAAAATTTGGTTATTTCGATTAATTCGATTTTTAATTTTAAGGTAATTGAACCTAAAATTAGAAAAAAATATATAAATAAAAAATCAAACTAAATATCTCATTATTAAAATATTTGAATTTTATAGATTTGATCCGATTTGATTTTTTTTTTTTTTTTTATTAAAACCGAATCGCGCACTCTGCATCGTACCGCAAATACCTTATTGCAATGTATTGCAGAGTCTTGAAGAAAATATAATATACTTAAGCATCATTTGCTATGTGTTTCCTTTCATACGCACCACTCAATGAGCATAGTGACGATTGAATAAGAAGTCAATCAACTTAATTATATGTGAGACGACTATTGGGAAGCTTCTATGCAATTTCCTTTCACCAAAAACCCATACGTAACTGGTTATGCTTTTCACTTTCTTTGGATCACAATAACAATAAAATTAGGTAAGTCAATAAAATGATAAAACTAATTTATTATTATTAGAGATTTTAATCTACTTTTTAAAATTTTATTATTAATTAATATGATGAAACTATTAAATACTATATTTTAATTATTATATATTTATAATAATAAATATTTTATTTAAAAATAATGTATGAGAATTAATATTAAAGGAAAGAATATAATTACTAATTAATAAGGGTATAGGTTAAGTTACAAGAATCTTAGATCCAAGAATACTTAGATAACTGTAATGTTCCAAATATGACCACTCACCAAAAACTGATGTTGTGCAAGAAGAGCTAAAACAAGTTAATTTTTGGTTACTTTTGATGGAGATGGTGATGGAAAGATTGCAGCTCTTGAACTTAGGGCTTATTTTGCTTCCATTAATTGGAAAATACGTCTTATGAAGATGCTCAAGGGGTGATTAAAGAGCTTGACACTGATGGAGATAATTTGTTGGATTTTCATGATTTCTTGAGGCTAATGATGAAAAGAGGAGCTGATGAAGATCTTAAAATGGCTTTTGAAATGTTTGAGTTGGAGAAAGAAGTATGGGTGTCTTACTCCAAGAGGGTTGCAAAGATTAGGAGATTCTAATAAATTTTTAGACGAGTGTGTGGCTATGATTCAGGTTTTTGATACTGATGGTGATATGGTGTTCTTGATTTTTATGAGTTTCATCAAATGATGGCTTAATATAACTCCACTATGCAGACTCGCACAGTAGTGGGGAATCTGCCTTGTAATGTTGCTCTTTGTATGTGAGGTTAAATCTCTATATGCTCATCGACCCATATAAAAATCTTTGTTTTAATGTCTATATGCTCATGGATGTAAGTCTACTCATTCAACAATGTGAAAAATCTTTTTGTTTTTGGTATATTGGAAATATTCAATGAATATAAACTGTTAGAATAAACTTTCTTTGCTATAAGATAAATAATAAATTCAGGTGGTGGATATAGCCTCTTAATTGAAGGAGGTTGACATAAAAAAATTTAATGCAAAAATGATTTTTTTAAAAAAAGTTAAATTAATTTACTTTTCAATAAATTTTTTGAAAATTTTGAGAGCAACTGATATCTTATTCTCAAAATCTACCACTGACTACTAGATGATATTTGAATAGCGCCTTATTCTCTCCTACTAACTTTTTAAATTGCTTGAGTAGATGTGAAAAGTCGAAAGATTTATTAATAGATGAGCTAGATATCACAGTAAAATTAGTAGTGGAAGTTGAAGCTTATATTCATATCATATTAATTACAAAAACCTTACACTTTGTTTGGGAAGGTGGGAAAAGCTAGGGAAAAAAAAATGAAGTGAGAAAAGTGAGGGAGTGAATCAAGTTTTCTCTTGTTTGAGAGAATGAGGGAAAGGAAAACAATTGGTCAATCAATAAAAAAAAATCACTTGGCCCCAATGTTTTAAAAACCGGATCGGATCGATCGGTCGGACCAGTTAAATTGAGAACCGACCATTAATCCAGTTCGATTAGATAAAAAATCGAATCTTTCAAAACGACGTCGTTTTGGCATAAAAAAAAAATAAAAATAGAAGAAAAAATAAATAAAGAGAGTCAATCAGATTGGCAAACCGAACTGATTTAACCGTGAATCGGTGACCTGACCGGTTCGATTTTTAAAACACTGTTTGGCCCTATAAAAACCTTTCTCTCATTTTTTGAGTGGAAACTTAGGGAAATGGGTTTTAAAAGTTAAAAATTATATATATTTATATATTTTCCCTCAAAATTATTATATAATTATGTGCTTTTTTCTTTTTATTATTAATATAAATGAAGTGTATAATAATAATTGAAATTGAAATTTCTTTTTCCTTTTCCTTTCACCTCTTTCCAAATATGAAAGGAGAAAGAAGTTTTCTCATTTTCTATTTCATTCTTTACTTCTTTTTTTTTTTTCCATTCTTTTCTTTTTCCTACCCTACTTTATTTCCAAACATATAGTGTAAAGCTAAAGAATTGTTGTCATGATGTATATATCATATCAAATCAAAGTAAAGAAAAAGAAGGCAATTAATGCTATTTATTTTTCTTAGGCAAAAAAAAAAAAAATCCTATTTGTTTTCACTGAAAGAGATGTTTTACAATCAAACAACCTCTTTTTTTTTTTTTTTTTTTTTTTAAATCTTCTTTATTAAGTGTTAAAACCAGCAATAGTCATTATCATATGATAATGAATAAATCTATCTATTATCTAATTGGGCCTAATCAAGCTAAAGCCCAGTTTGTAACAGAGCTCTCATATGAGCCTATAGTTCAAGCCTAAGAGTGAAGGTCTCCTATGCGAGATCAATAGCCCATCAGGCGAGGTGGCTCCTTGTCCTTTACCCTTCTCGCCAGCAAACAGGAGGTCACATGGAAAGCTATTGTAGCAACGGTCATTCGATCTTTTAATGAGGGCCGTCCTAAAAAGTGATGTCTGTCAGGATAAAGCACTACCTATTCAGGTTCTGCTCCAGAGATTATACCTTGAGCATACATCAACGTACCAATCTGCCCTGACAGTATAAGCCTTTCCACCAACTCTCAAGGATTAAAGCATCCATCATTACTCTTGGGAGGCGTGCGTTCCTTCCCCAATAAACTATTGCACAGGCGAGTATAAAAGGCAAGGCACACCTACAATTGGAGGTAGCTACTTCTCCATACTCTCACCTCCTTCCCTCACTAAATATTATAGGTTACAAGGAAGAACTCATCTTCCTTACAACCTCAAGAACTCCACAGCTAACTTGAGCGTAAGAGGTTTGGCTTGGCCCTTTAACGTCCATTGTCTTCCTTGCAGGCTACTGGAGCTCATCCAAGGTCTATATAAGGAATCCATCCCATCAAGCACTTAGATCTATAACTGATCAAATGGCGCTATCTATGGGAAATGTTGGCTGACTTCCTTCGAAAATATTCTCATCATTTTTCTTCTCTTTGAGGTTTACCATACTGGTATCCCTTTCTTTCATAAGATAATAATCTTTGGACCTTTGAGTTACAAAAAACCCCTAGCATGTGAAGATAGTCACTTTCCATACAAAATAACTAATCCAAATGATAAAGACAAGGAAACCTCAACATCACGTGTGAATCCCACTAAGGACACACACTCTCATGGTCTTAACACCAATTTGTCTCTAAACACCCCAACTACAAACACTCAGAATATCCCTCTTATCCCACTTGACTTTGATTTTGTTGCTTCTCTATAAATGATGAGTACTGTGGCTACTTAACTTACCTCGGCGCTACAAGCCTATGTTGCTATTCAATAGCAAACCCTCATGCCACCTACCTATACTATAACCACAATTCCAAAAAATGTTCAACCAGGAAGGGTGAATAGACAGCTTGCTTTTGAAGAGAGAGAGAAAGCCAGAGGAGTTGAAGAGACCCTAGCAACGAGAGGGAATGATGGCAGGAGATTGAAATATGTTATAGTAGCAGCAGGAAGGGAAGAATCACCTCGAAGGAGGAGGAGTGTAGAAAGATCCCTTTCGCTAGTAGATTATCATATGCATGGACGTGATAGAGCTAATTATGTAGGAAGTAGGAGGCACGTGGAAGATGATAGAAACTCTCATCGTGATAGAAGGAATGAGAATAGAGAACATAGCCGAAGAGATGCTAAAAAGGGTGAATAAGGTAGAGATCAGGGAAGAAATGACCCTGGCAGGAATTTGAGGGAAAAATAAGGAGAGAAGAGATAGCCCATTCTGAAGTTCCTCCTGCTGGTCGAGGTCATAACGAGCAAGAGGCCACGATCCAGCAAAACCCAAAAGAAATAAGGGAAACGATAAGAAAATTCCTGGAGGAGATGAATGGAGATAGAAGAAAGAAGGTTGCAGACAGGATCCTTATGTTGGCTTTTAAATCCCCTTTCACTAGGAGGATTAGCGAGTATCAAATGCTTGAAAAATTCAAAGCACCAGCCATAAAAAGATATAATGGCGAAGCCGACCCTAGAGTCCATGTTTTGGACTACAAACATATTGTTGAACTCCATACTACAAAAGATGAAGTGTTGTGCAAGGCCTTTAGAGGGTCCCTCGAAGGAGTTGCTACTAGGTGGTTTAATGGTTTGGAGGAGGGGAGCATTAATTAATTCAGACAGTTCGCCAAGGCATTCATGCATTGGTTTGCATCGAGCATCCCCGTAGAAAAGAGGACCTAGTCCTTAGAGACTTTACTACAGGCAAATAATGAGTCATTCATAGATTACGTGGCTCGGTTCAACAGAGAAGCCCTGAAAGTCACACAGATCGACCAAGCAAGGGTAGTTAAAGCTCTTCATAATGCCACCACTCATAGGGATTATTTTAAAACCTTATGCAGACATGTTCCACGATCCCTAGAAGAGGCCATTACTATTGCACAAGACTATATTAGGCAAGATGATGCCTTTCATATGAGCTAATTCTCCAAGAGATAAAGGGTTAATACTTCTATTAAAGAAGAGAAAAACCTGAGAAGGAGAAATGGAAGCGAATAGCAAAAAGGGACATCAGGGAGAAGAGGTAGAGATAATCCTTCTCAACACCTCGATGTTACAAAGCTAACTCCCTTTAATGTGAGCCCAGTAGAGGTGTTCGATGCATTCCAAGATTAGAACATTTGGATGTGCCCAAAGCCTATAAGAGCCAAACCTAACCATAGAGACAAGAAAAAATTATGTCTCTTCCGCAATGCACACGGTCATAACACTAATGACTATAGGCAATTGATAGAAGAGATAGAGAGACTCATTAGCTAAGGCTACCTCGACAAATTTGGTAAGGAGAAGAGGACTGGCGAAGAAGAAGCAGGATCAAGCCGAGACAAAGGAAAACAAATAGTGAATGATGGATCAGCAAGGACAATTCATTGTTTGACAGGAGGACCTAACGAAGAGCCCAAAAGCATGAATAAGGCTAAGGCCTCAACTCGGAGAAGGGAAGAATCTGAGTTCACCTTTTATAGTGGATCTAAGACCTGGACTACCAGAGAAGATGTTAGCAGTCTGAGAGCCCCTCATGTCGACCCCATAGTCATCCAAGATGTAGTTGCCAATTTTGTAGTGAAAAGGATACTCGTAGATGATGGTAGCTCTGTTAACTTGATAACAGTTAAGGCTTATGCGAAACAGCAGGTATAGCAAAATTGCCTTTTACTGTTGGCATTGCCCCTGAATGTGTCACAATAATGGCCACATTTGTGGTGGTCCAAGTCCCCATGGCCTACAATGCTCTACTGGGAAGGCATTTACTCTACGAATTGGATGCCTTAGTTAATATCAGGCACTTGAGGATGATGATCCCCAAGCTTAAAGGGGGAGAGATCAAGGTATATGGCATGCAAGGGCGAGAAGGGGATGGAACATAACAAGAAAAGAAGAAAATAAAACTAAGTTCAGCCCCAGTAGAATTTGAAGAAGTGGCAGTGATTGAAGGTGCAGGGAAGACGAGCCAGATGTCACAACAGAGAACAGAACCAATAGAGAAATTAGAGAATTTCTTGAGTGCGACGGAGAACAAGAAAGGTTCCTCTTAATTAATTCATCTCTAGAAGACGAGAAGAAGAGGAAGGCTCGATAATTTTTGAAGAATAATCTACCAAGTTTTGCTTGGTCTTCGGTAGAAATGAAAGAAGTGAGTCTTGAGATCATTACTCACCAGCTCAACATCAATCCTTTATTTTAACCTCTTAAGCAAAAGAAAAGGTGCTTCGGGTTGGAAAGGCAAGTTATAATTGATGAGGAAGTAGATAAGTTAATAGGAGCGGGCTTCATCTGGGAAGTCCAATACCTTGAATGGCTTGCCAATGTTGTGCTGGTGAAGAAATCCAATGGCAACTATAAGATGTGTTTTGATTTCACATATCTCAATAAAGCTTTCCCTAAAGACTCATTTCCCTTACCAATGATTGACAAGCTTGTTGATTCAATAGCGGGATATGGATATTTATCCTCTCTTGATGCGAATAAGAGGTATCATCATATCAAGATGCACCCAGAAGATGAAGAAAAGACTTCGTTCATCATAGAGAAAGGGGTTTATTGTTATGTATCCATGCCTTTTGGTTTCAAAAATGCAGGGGCAACTTATCAGGGCCTCGTCAACAAGATATTTAAAAATCAGCTTAGCAGAAATCTTATGGCTTATGTTGACGACATGATCGTCAAAAGTAGAAGTTTTGAAGACTACATTAAAGACATGAATGAGGTTTTAGGGGTGATGAATCATTATGGCATGAAGCTAAACCCAAAGAAATGTGCCTTCTTCATTCAGGGGGGCAAGTTCCTTGGGTGTATGGTAAACGAGCAAGGTATCAAGCCCAACCCCGATAAAGTAAAAGCCATATTGGATATGGCGCCTCCTCATAATACAAAAAAAGTTCAGAGATTGAATGGGTGAATAGCTGCACTCAGTAGATTCCAATCTAAATCCGCTGAAAAATACTTGCCATTTTTTAAGAAGTTGAGGAAAGACAGAGATCTTTGTCTGGACAGATGAATGCCAGGAAGCCTTTGATGATCTTAAGGCATTTTTAAGCTCAGAGCAAATTTTAGCAGACCTTTGCCGAAAGAAGAAGTTTTGATTTACTTATCTGCTTTGAATCAAGCCATCAGTTCGGTGTTGATCAGAAAAGAAGGTACTTTTCATAAATCCATTTATTATTTCAACAAAATCCTACAAAGGGTCGAGCTGAACTATCTCCCTCTAAAAAAGCTCGCCTACGCACTACTCCTATCTTTTCGGAAGTACAAGGTTTATTTGCAAGCCCATCAAAGAGTGGTAGTGATGGATCAACCACTCCAATGAGTGTTACACAAGCCTAAGACGTCAGGGAGAATGATATGTTAGTCAATTGAATTAGGCCGATATGGGCTACAATACAAACCAAGAGTTGTAATAAAGGCACATGCTCTAGCAGACTTCATCTCTGAATGTTCTTTCAATTCTGAACTTAAAGCCCAAGCTGCTGAAGGTGAAGTTAAGTTAGAACTAGAAAGTCTTAATAACAATCTAACTTGGGAGTTATATATTGATGGGGTGAGTGGTATAGAAGGAAGTGGAGCTGGAAATGTATTAAAGAAGGCAAATTGACTCCTGCTAGAGTATGCCTTGAGGTTAGAATTTTCAGCCACTAATAATGTCGCCGAGTACGAAGCCATACTATAAGGACTGCTCCTCGCTGATTACCTTAAGCTCAAAACTCTCAAAGTGCACAACGACTCTCAATTGGTAGTGGGCCAGACAAAAGGGGAATTTAAAGCAAATGAGGATAGTATGGCTAAGTATCTAAGCAAAGTGAAGTCTGTCATCTAAAGAATGCAAGACATAGGCCTTTACATATAATTCTATAAGATCCCTCGAGCAAACAATTGTCGAGCAAACAGTCTCAGTAAGCTCGCAGCTACACATCCTACCGAGTTTCCCAGAAAAATCTTCATATACAAGAACCATGCTATATATAAGAAGAAGAGCAAGTGATGGAGATAGATGAAGAACCATGCTGTATGGATCCCATCAAAGCCTATCTAGAAAGGAATGAGTTGCCTTCTGATGAGAAAGAAGCGAAGAAAAGCAAGCACCGAAATGCTCACTTCTCTCTACATAATGGGATTTTATACAAGTGAGCCTACTTTTTGCCTTGGTTGAAGTGTTTAAAGCCAAGCGAAGCCGATTATGTACTGAAGGAGATCTATGAAGGGTCTTATGGAATATATGTTAGAGGCAAAGTCTTAGCTTCCAAAACAATTAGACAGGGGTATTATTGGCCAATAATGAAAGAAGATGTTGTGAAGATGGTCAAAAAATGCCCTTCATGTAAAAAGTTTGGCAATAGCATGCATATTCCAATTGCAAAGCAAATGCCATTTCATAGCCCTTGGCCTTTTGCAAAATGGGGTATGAATATTGTTGGGCCCTTCCCAATGGCCTCAGGGTAAAGAAAGTTCTTTCTGGTTGCAGTCGAGTACTTCACGAGATAGGTCGAAGCCAAGCCACTTACAACCATCACTGCAGAAAAAGTAATCAAATTTTTATGGAAAAATGTGATTTGTAGGTTTAGCATCCCCTACCAGCTCGTCAGCGACAATGGAAAGCAATTTGACAATGCTAAGATAAGAGCCTTCTGTATAGGTCTCAACATATGTCAGCACTTCTCATCTATAACTCATCCACAAACCAATGGTTAAGCTGAGGTAACCAATCGAATAATCTTACAAGGCCTAAAGAGAAGACTGGATGGATACTGACGAAGCTGGGCAGACGAGCTGTATCATATTCTATAGGCTTACAGGACCACTCCTAGAGACCCAACTGGAAAAACTCTATTTAGCTTGACTTATGAAATAGAAGCAGTCATACCTGTTGACATAGGCATGCCAAACAGAAGAGTTAACTTCTATAGAGATAAAGAGAACGAGCAAGCAAAAAGAATAGACCTAGACCTCCTTGAAGAACTCAGAGATTAAGCAGGCATTCGAATGGTTCTTAATGTGCCAAAACACAAACTAACAAACTGCAAGTGCACAAGCCGTTATCAAGTAATAAAATGATGAGTAAGTATCGTCTCCCACAAGGAATGCTTATAATTACTAGCGCAAATTTTGACTATTGTTTAGTGAACAATCAATTTAGGATAATTAAAACTAAAACTAAAACTTGAGAAGATTGATAGATATAAACAAAAATAAAGCTATCTAGATATGAATCCCCCTAGCCTCTCCTAAATGTCATGAATAATGGAATTAATTAATCAAACAATGCATTGAATTGGCGTTCCACTAATTTAGATTAAAATCTCTCTCGAGCGATTTAATTCCTAATCCCTAGGTAAAGTGCAAGGAATCTCTTCTCAAACACATTCAAATAATTCATGCATTAAGAACAAGGAACAATAAACTAAAGGATTTTGTAGGTCTATCTCTAGCACCCCAATCAATCATCAATCCCTATGAGTGATCAATCCATATTAAGGTATCTCTACTCAATTAACATGAAAACTATATCTAATTAACAAGCTAGCAATTGCCAATTAAAATAATAAGATTTATCATAGAAATAAGACAATCAAAGATGAATTAATCAAATCTTATATTATTCAATCCATACAATCAAGAACTAGGGTTCATCAATATCTAAATAGAAAA